>CANUEX010193475.1:0-20001 GCA_948099535.1 Jatropha multifida | reverse complement strand
ATTTCATTAAAAATTTATTCAAATACTTACAACCTCAATATTATTCACAAGAGTCTATACATGCCATGGTTTACATTAGTATACATGTCCTACCCAAAATGCTATATCTACTCTGATGCCCTCTTCTGGTCCCGACAGGTGCCCTCCGCTCCTAACCTGTGCATGCTAGAAATCAACGCGCTGAGTGAAAGACTCAGTGATGCTAAATAATTATAAACTTAAAACATCCAAAGAACACCAAATAACTAATTTCAAACAATACACTTTATTTTAAACACCGAAATCATATTAATTAAATTCAAGTATGTTGAAAGAACATAAGAAATTCGCAGTTAGAAATTTGTTCCATCTCATAATAGATAAGAAAATATAGTAAATGCCAATATATTTTTTTATTTCTTTATAATGAATTAAAAATTCCCATTTCTATTTTATCTAAAGCTCATACCGATACCGAAAGAATGTAAGTAGAATCGATCGTGACTTGTGAAAGCGCCACCCACCAATCACATAATCGTGACCTGAGGCCACCGTGGTCTGTGCAAGTACCACAATAATAAGCGCGTCCCCCTATTTATAAGGGCTGATAACCCTAGCATATGATCATGGCTCCACCAATAATACGGGCTGATAACCCGAACAAGCTCATATATCACAATACATCTCATCATATTGCATGTCAATCACGTATGGTAGAGCTTAGAATAATTATATTCTTCCAAAATTGGTCTCATTCACCATTTTTTATCCAAAAATATTTTATAATTTACACTTATTATTTCAAAATCACTTAACTTACAACTTACGAAAATCCACCACATTCTCATTTTCTCATGCTCAATAAATTCAAATGGACATATTCAAAATAAATATACTTGATATAGTATACAAGTACTTAAATTAAGAAATTTCCAGCATTTTCATAAACCTGACCTTTACAGTGTTTTCAGGGTATAACTGAAGTTATAGGACTTAAAACTGAGTGAAACTTAATTCATTAGAAAGCTAAGATAAAATGCTACAAATTTCATGAAGGGACCATAGTCCAGATCATTTTCTAAGAGGGTGAAAGAAATCCAAGAACACAGACCAATAATTCAACACGATTCAGCACAACTAGTTTTGGTATAAAAATCATAAGTTGAGCTCCAGGTATTCAAATTGAACACAAGAGGATGATTTAGAAAGCTAAGAAGTAGAACTACCACTTTTATGAAGAACATAAAACATTATCTTGCCATTTTAGTGGCCAAAATGGACAATCAATTCGGATATACAAGTGAGACATCATAATAAAACCAGTTTTGGTATTTAAATCATAAGTTGATCTACAAGTATTGGAATTGAACATAAAAAGATGTTTTGGAAATATAAGAAATAGAGCTACAACTTTCATGAAGAAGTCAGAAACTATCAGATCTATAATTAATATGCAGATATAATTATACGATAATTAAATAGTAAAATGATATAATTTGTTAACGATATATAAGCATATCAATAATACCAATAATATTATGATGACAAAACTATAATGATATGAAAATACATATCATGCACTATTTATTATTACTCACAGTGATTATAGGATATTCAAATCCTAGTTCCGATTCTGGTATGAAAAGACAGTGGATGAGCTCAAATGATATAAGAATTTAAAAATATAAAAGAACTCATCACATAGCTATTCAATTTGAAATAATAAATAGGAAAAATCCCACAAACTATATTCTATCTTTTTGCTAAGTCAAATATAAATTTAGCACGACTTAATTGCTAAACATTAATTAATTCATTTTCTTGTCACAATCTTTAAAATAATCTAGATTCACTACCAATAAATATAGTATAACTAATGATATTTTTATTTCAAATAAATATAATCATTTCACCAGTAATCTTCTTCAAACTTAATTTAACCACAGTCTTCGAACATTTTATAACTATTTATTTTATTCACTTCAATTGATCCTCAATAACCACAAAATACATTTCTATATCGAATTATTTAGTTCATTGATTCTAATAACCTTAAAAATATATTCATATTTCTATTTACAATTTAACCAATAATAATTCCTTAATAATATATTTTCTCCTTATTAAATATCCAACTTTAATGCGTTAATTTAAATCAATATACTAGCACTTTCACTATTAAATTCATAACATAATACTAATCAATTTCCAAAAATACATTCTATATTTACTTGAAATACCTAAGAATTTTAATTACAAAAAATTAATCATTTAAAATTTAATTCTAAAATTTTAGCCAATAAATTTAACCACGTAAAATTTAATCGGACCCAAAAATCCATTTGATTTCTTGAAGATCGATTGAAAACCGAATTGATTTGTTAAATTTGGACCAAACTGATTTGAATCGAACCGGAATGGTGTAGGGCCTTCTAGAAACCCTAGTGGTACTTTTTTTTACTTTCATTCTTTCTTCCTTCTCTCTAGCGGCAACTACTTCTTTCTCTTCTTCTTCATTTTCTTTCTTCTTCTTTCTTCTTCTTACTCTCTCTTCTCACTGCCTCACTCTCTCTCTCTCTCTCTCTCTCTCTCTCACCGCACCAGTAGCCACCAGCGATAGTAGCAGTGCCACCGGCGGCAGCGATAGCTGCAGATGCTTATTTCCTTCTCCTTTGCGTCGCACAGCCACAAGTCAGGCGATTTCAGAGCATCGCACCGTCTCGAGCATCTGTCTCCTCTTTCGTCTGCGTTGTGCCGGCCACCACAGATCCCAGAGAGCCACCATTTACGCCTTACACCACCAGCCGCTCGCTCCGCTTGAGTTCAGCGAGCTCCGGTGCTACCACCGCCAACCTCCATCGTTCCAGTGGCTTGTGACACGATCCCAGCCATTAATCTCGCTACCCAAGCTTTGGACATCTCCGATCTGTGATTTTGGAGATATTTTGTGTGATTAAGGGTATTGAAAAGTTCACTAGAAATTTTCAGTTAATTCCTTAAATTTTAATTTTGTGAAGAAATTAGTTGATTATTGGGATTGATTTATTGATTGTGGTTTTGAGATATTTGATGTGGTAATTAAATTAACTAAAGGATCTAAATTAGTTGAAGTTAATTATAGGACTTAATAAAATGAATTGAAGCATTTTGATTAACTAAGGATTAGTTATGGTTAGGGTCAAATAAATTAATTATGTATATTGATTAAATAAATTGGTTGTAGGATTTTGATTATGGATATTAGCAAATATTGAATTACTTAAAGGTATAGTATGGACTAAAAATAAATTAATAGTAGAATTTATTAATAAGAAAATTAAAGGATTTAATTAGTATAATATATTAAGTGCGTATTTTATTAATAAGTTTATTGGTCCTGAAATAAAAAAATATATATTAATGGACTTTGTTATTAAGGCTGTTATTGAGGTTGATATAGGTGAAAATATTATTAGTGAATAATTGGTAAATTTGAATTAAATGAGAATGAGTTACTCTCAGAATAAAATTATTTTTTTAAGTTAGTTAAAATTAAAGATTTTGTTATTAAATATAAGTATATTTTTATAGTTATTAAAGATCAATTGAGCTGAACAAGATAAATGGTTATTGAATGTTTTGAGACTGCGATTGAATTAAGTAAGAAAGAGATTATTGGTGAAAGGATTATATTTATTTGAAATAAGAATATTATTGGCAGTGAATTTAGATTATTTTAAAGATTGCGATGAGAAATTAAATTGACTGACATTTAGCAGCTAGTGGTGCTGAATTTAGATTGGACTCAGCTGAGAGGATAGAATGTAGTTTGTTAAATTAATTCTTTATTTATTATTTCAAATTGAATAGTTATGTGATAAGTTCTTTTATATTTTAAATTCCTAGATCGTTTAAGCTCGTCGACTGCCTCTACAGACCAGAATCAGAATTAGGATATAAATATCCTATAATCACTGTGAGTAATAATAAATAGTGCATGACATGCATTCTCATATCATCGTAATTTAATTGGTATATCATTACAGACACACACACACACATGCATATATTGTTAATTGATTATATATAATATCATTTAGATTATCATATAAGTATAGCTGCATCATAATAATTGAACTAATGAATTTTGATTGTATGAATTATTGATGAAATGTGATGTGCTGTGAACTGCCTTAATTAGATAGAGTTAGGATGAAGTGGGTAACCATGTATTGTGAAAGCGGTCTGGAACCGTTGGCCATATATTGTGAAAGTTGTGAAAGTGGTCTAGGATTGTTGGCCATAAATTTGTGAAAGCAGTCTGGGACTGCCGGCCATGTATGAGAAAAGAACTTGTGCCCCCGTGTGCATCTGATGATGTATAATGATGTGATATGAACCACAGGTGAATCTCCTGGTTGTATGAAAATAAAAGTGAACAAAAAAAAGAGAGAGCTGGTCAAGCGAGAATTGGATCAGTCGGCCAGGTATTGGGGATCGGCTCTCTGGTGCACACATATGTGAAGATGAGTTATGCGAGAAGGCAATTCATCAGGGGTTATGGTGTCACCATAGACTAATTTTCACGTGATTGATTATTTGAAAATGAAATAATTGTAGATGTTGATGTTGAGACATGTGCATGACTGACAGCGTGATAAATTCTGTGATTAGATATGCATTTTGCGTGATTGTCTAGTCATGCATTATTTATTATTATTCACTAAGTTTGGTGAAACTTACCTCGTCCGTTCATAAACTTTTTCAAGAAGTAGAAGTATCGCTGGTTCATAAAGGCTCTGCTTCTTTCTCCGCAAAAATACGATACTTAATATTAGCTTTGAAAATGTCAGTGTATGATTTATCTGAGATGTTGGAATATCCTGAATATTTTAGTTTATTTCTGCAGTCATATTTGGATTTGTAAAAATTATTGTATATTGATAAATAACCTGTGGAGTATTTTCTAAAATTTGGAGAATTTATGACTAGAAAAGTTTGACCATATTATAATCAATGAATTGTGTATTAATTGTATTTTAATTCAATGAGTATAAGCCCGAGTTGTGAAACAAATGTGATATTGAAACTGCGCCAATAATGCTATCGACTGGTTGTTGGGTTGTGTCATAATATGAGCTTACTGTTTTCAAAGTCAAATATTTATGGAGATAGATTTTGAACTGACTCAGGCTTACTACAAGCCTCAAGGGCCTTAAACTTACCCAGGTCTTAGTGCTGATCCGACCCACGGTTTAGGTCGTGGCATTACCTTATAATTATTAGTACCAAATTTCTCAATTTAAATCAATTAATAATCTAAACTATTATCATTAATTAAAATTTTCTTATCTAAACTAATATTCACAATCTTAATAAAATTATTTCTCAATTTCAACAACTCAATTAATTAAATTTCTTAATTTTTATTACAAAAATATTCTATTGTAAATTTTTATTTCCAATCTACAATTTATTTTTAATTAATCAATTACTAAATCAAATATGTATTCAATACCTCAATTAATAAATTAATTTCCAACAATAAACCAATTTTTCACATAATCAAAATTCAAGAAATTAATTAAAAATTTTAGAGATATTTTCAATATCCTTAATCACACAAAATAGTCTCAAAAACCCAAATCAAAGATGATTAGAGCTTGAATCACAAGATCAATGGCTGAGATCGGGTCACAGCTGCTGGAGCGGTGGAGGCCGGCGGTGGCGGCACTAAAGCTCACTGGATGGTGACTTGCAGCGGCTGGTCGGCTAAGTCTGCTGCTGTCGTTGTGTAAAGGGCTACTGGAGGCTTGAGGCAGCGCGAACGGTGGAAGAGGGGGGAGGAGCAGCGGTTGTGGTCGGGTCTCAGGAGGTGTACAATGCGAAGGACTGCTACAGGCAGAGAGGAGCTGTTGCAGTTTGAAGCGGCAGCACCGGTCTGAGACGTTGCTAATGGTGGTGGAGTGGCTGGCAGTGGCTGCGAGAGGAGAGAGAGAGAGAGAGAGAGAGAAGAAGAGGAAGAAGAAGGGAGAGAGAGAAGGTAACGTGGAGAAGGAGAAGGAAAAGAAAAGAAAGAAAGAAAGAAAGAAAAAATATTAAAAATGACGCAAATTTTGAGTTTTTAGAATGCGCTGGACCATTTCGGTTTGATTCGAATTGGTTTGGTCGGATTCAATAAATCGATTTGATTTTTGATTAATTTCAACAAACCAAATGGGTTTACGGGTCCGATAAAATTTTACGTGGCTTAAAATTATTGGCTTAAATTTTAAAATTTAAATTTAAATAAATAATTTCTGAAATTAAAATTTTTGGGTATTTCAATTTCTCTCCTCTTTATAAAAATTCGTCCTCAAATTTTATAAACAGCAAAAGAGGATAACAATCAGGCATAGAATATACCAAAAATCATAATCAATGAAACAAAATAAGTCATTTCATTTACCAACAAGATAGAATCTCTCACTCATAATGAAAAAGGTAAGGGTATCTCTCTTGCATTTGAGCCGCCACTTCCCACGTGTGCTCCTCGACAGAATGGTTTTTCCACAACGCTTTAACCATAGGAATCTCTTTAGACCGGAGTCTATGAATCTAAAAATTGAGAATCCTAATTCGTATCTCTTCGTAAGTTAAGTCCTCATTAACTTGGACTTTATGTGGCTCTAATACATAAGACGAACCAGAAATGCATTTCCTTAACATCAATACATGGAAAATCGGGTGTACGTGAGAAAATTCTTTGGGTAAATCCAATTGGTAACCATTACTCTAACCTTTGCAACTATTGGACATAGTCCAATATATCTAGATGGTAGCTTCCCCTTTTTCTACAAAAACAAATGATATTTTTCATAGGAGATACCTTTTAAAAGACCATATCTCCTTCTTGAAATGTCATTTCTTTATGCTTAGGATCCGCATAGCTCTTCTGCCTATCGTAAGCTGTTTTAATTCTATCTCAAATTATAACCCTTTCCAGATGTGATAAGAATCAATTTGGGTCTCACTAACTCTTTATCTCCTAATTTTCCTCAACAAATAGGAGATTTACACCTCTTACCATAGAGTGCTTGTGAAAAGTCAGACTGACATCTGCTTGATAACTGTTGTTGTCAACGAATTTTATTAATGCTAGGTGTGAATCTCAATATCTTATAAAATTTCACATGCATATTCGAAGCATGTCCTCCAATGTCTGGATAGTCCTCTTAGATTGTCCATCAGTCTCTAATGAAAAGTCTCATCAAAATCAAGTTTGATTCCCATAACATATACAAAATTTTAATTCTAGTTAAATCTTTACACATTCTTAATTTCTAAAATACTTTTCAAATTTGAATTTATATTCAAATGCTTTGTATTCTTATTGTTGCCAATTTATATAAATCACAACTCTATTAGACTTCAATCACTTTAAAATAATAATAATTCCATTAAATTCATTCATACCATAAAACCTACATCCCTTCAATCTTTCTTGTAGCTGATTCATTTCTTCTACTTACATATCAATTTATCCTTTACATGCCCAAGTTAACTACATATCAATTTCCTTCTTGAGTCCTTTATGCTAAATGTCCACAAAGAAAATTCTCTCTATTCCAACAATAATTACTTATACACTTTGGATCATTTTAAGCCAAAAGTCTTTTCTAAATAAACATAACAAGATTCAACTCAAATCAAATTCTTACAAACTCATAAAATTCATAAGCTCTTCTATACTTTATTCATATCCTTGCTTACTAATCCAGATCACTTACACATTACATAATCACTATTCAGGAATTAAACGATTTATTCTTTCATATCATAAATGATTCAACAAACACTTCATGTATTATAAACAGGATATCTTTAAATAATTAAAAGTTCTTACTTGGTTTACAATCAATTCAAGTAGACTTATTTAAATTAAAAGGTATCATATCTTCAAACAATTCAATTCTTCCAATTATCTCATAAATATCTAAAGAAACATTTTACTTCATTTATCTATGTACACTTTTTATTTCACTCCAACAACTCTTTTTCTTTTTCTTTTTCTTTTGCAACCATTCATAAGTATTATCTATTGCCATCTCTCATCATTTCCCTTGTCACCATTTCTACATCTCAAATTATATTATTTCTTTTCTTTTGAATAATTTTGATATAAAATTAACGGACCATTTAACTTCACACATTCCTTATTAAATTATTTCTTATCAAACTTGATTTTCTTAAGTCATATTTTTCTTCTTTTTCTTTTTTTTTATTGGTCATCTCACTACACGAACTTTTTCATCTAATCCTTCCACTTCATTTACTTTATTTAGTCCAGTACAATGCTTTTCTATTCTGATCCCTGGTTTCACATCTACTAAGCCTCTTTACTCTTTTCCTTTCTTCACAATCTATTTTCATCTCTATGATTCATAACTAATTTTTATAAGGATGTGATCACTAAATATACTTAGACTTTAAAAACTCAAGTAATAATAACTCTTTTGCACACGCACTCTATAACACGTTGTGTTTATAGCACCTTTCAATAAACTTATCTCAAAATTAAACTGTCAATACCATATCTTATTTGAAAATTTCAACACAATTCAGAGAATTTGGAATCAATTGAAATAAAATCTTATAAAGTGTCAAAACAAAAATAGTAAATCGACTGTATGTTCATCAAAGTCTTACCATATTCTTTTAAAATCATGATCCTATGGAAATCTCTGATAACTTAAAATATCTAGAAGTAAATATGATGTTCTCAAGCATATAATTTTTCCCTTCAAAGCTTACTCAAACAATATCTCACATTAGCATATCAGCTGGATCAAGATTTAAAACATTCTAATAAAATGTTTTTCATCTCATAACCATTTTCACGAAATTTCTATATTTTTTTTTCTATCCCTTCCACATCATTGTGGATCCTCTAAATGCCACTTCGACATTTACTTTGATTATCCACACTAGCTCTATTATCCCTCAATTCTAATATCTATAATAAATTTCTTAAATACTGGCCTTAACATGGCCACTCTTTAGTATACTTTTGGCACACCAAAGTCTCCTTCATCTTTCAAATATCCCAATATCCATGCTTAAACTTGATCTTGCTCCAGTCATGCTTATGATCATTTCATCTAATTGTCTAATTCTATTTGCTTATAATATGTATACAAATCCTCAAATGCTGTTACCTTCACATTATTACATTTTATATATTCTTCTTATATAGACAAATACTCAAATCATTTATCATAATGTGATTTAAATTCAAAATTAAATTGAATTCAAATTCAAATAGCAAGTAAATGCTATATCAAAAGTTAATATTTTGGAATTTTAGTAGCAAGTCTTATTGCTGAAAAACAAATTCATGTTTACACTACATTATCTCTCTCTTTTTCTTTTCTCTAAACAACTTGTTCAATATGCAATTTATGATCTAATTTAATTCTTTGATTCTTAATAGTCATTAACTTGGACTAGTCTAAACAACTAATTTCTCTTATTGAGAATGTATATCTAAGTAGTATAAACACAACTCCATATATGGGAAACTAATAACAATGATTCTCCAATCATCATTCTTAGTATTTTCACAATCATATTATCAATTTCTCTTAATTATACTCGATATTTATTCTAACTCCCAACTCCAAGGCAGCCATAATTAATAACACAATAATATTTAATTTGATGATAATCCTTATACTAATAGCTAAGTCCCTCATTATAACTACTAATACCATAAATATCTCTGCTCACAATTCACCACATAGTGAATATTCTCATTTATTACCTGACATTTTTCTCATCATTATAGGAATAAATTCTATAAAATAAGTATTGCACTGAATAATCAAATTATTTCATTATCATCCAGTGTTCCTCTCTCAGTAGATCTAGGAAATGACCCCTCCTTTGATACCAACAACTATTATAATGGATTATCTTTACTGCTTATATACTATACTCATCTTTAGTTCCTCTCATATATAGTTTACCAATTTATGCAATAGGTATGAATTTTCCCATCTCACAGGGTCTAGTGCGTCCACCATTCCCTTGAGAGGAAAATCACCAAGATCCATTCTTTATGTTGGTTACGGTTGATCCCAATAAAAAGATATTCCTTGTACATACCTATTCCACAATGGTTAAAATAAAAGGGATACTAAAATAGAAGCAAAGAACACTGAGAAAGTAAAAATGGAATTCCCTATGTTCCGCAGTTACTTATACCACAATGATTTATGCTCTAATACCAACTTTTGTCACGACCCAGAACTGTTGGCCTGACCGGCACTAGGACCTGGGTAAACTTAAGGCCCCCGAGTCCCGTAGTAAGCCTAAACTATCAAAAATTTGTCTCTATTAATATCTGATTTTGAAAACAGTAAGCCCATATTATGACATTATTCAATTATCGGTCAGTAACAATCTTGTCCTAGCTTCAATACCACATTTGATTCACAGTCCAGCCTCACACTCATTTATTAAAATACATTTTGTGCAAAATTCACCAGTCATAATATGGTTAAACTTTTCCTATTATAGTTTTTTCAAATTTCAAAAAATACTCCACAAGGTATTTATTAGTATACAATAACTTTTACCCATTCAATTGTCAATTTATCATCCTAACCGCGAAACCAGACAAAAATACTTAGAATATCTCAACGCCTCACAAAGTTCATATAGTAACTCTTTCAAGCTAGTATGAGATACTATATTTCTGCGGAGAAAGAAGCAGAGTCTTTATGAACCAGCAATACTTCTACTTCCTGGAAAAGTTTATGAAAGGAGAGGGTGAGTTTCACCAAACTCAGTGAATAATAATAAATAATGCATGATCAGACAATCACGCAAAATGCATCCATAGTCACTAAATTGATCACACAGTCAGTCATGCATATGTCACAATATCTGCATTCACAATTATCTCATCTTTAATAAATCTACCACGTGAAAATTAGTCTGTGGCGTCACCAAAACCCCCGATGAGCTATCCTCTCATATGGCTCATCCTCTCATATGTGTGCACCAGGGAGCCGATCCCCCATACCTGGTCGACCGGTCTAATCCTCCCATGACCAGCCCTCTCATTATTTTTTCATGCTCTCTTTTCTTTCTATACCATTAAGAGGCCAACCTGTGGTTATTCATATTATATCAATATATATCATCAGATGCACACGGGGGCACCGATCTACCATACATGGCCGATGGTATCAAGGACCGCCCTGATAAACTCATGGTGACCACTTCATTCTAATTTCACACAACCAAAGCAATTCACATCACAGTGCATTAAATCAAACATCTCATCCAATTACAAACCGTCAGATCTATAATTAATATGCAGATATAATTATAAAATAATTAAATAGTAAAATGATATAATTTGTTAACGATATATAAACATATCAATAATGATATACCAATAATATTATGATGACAAAACCATAATGATATGAAAATACATGTCATGCACCATTTATTATTACTCACAGTGATTATAGGATATTCAAATCCTAGTTCCAACTCTGGTATGGAGAGGCAGTGGATGAGCTCAGACCATCTATAAATTTAAAAATATAAAAGAACTCATCACATAACTATTCAATTTGAAATAATAAATAGGAAATTAATCCCACAAACTACATTCTATCCTTTTTGCTAAGTCAAATCTAAATTTAGCACTACTTAGTTACTAAACATCAATTAATTCGTTTTCTCGTCACAATCTTTAACATAATCTAGATTCACTATCAATATAATATAACCAATAATATTCTTATTTCAAATAAATATAATTATTTCATCAATAATCTTCTTCATGCTTAATTTAACCACAGTCTCCGAACATTCGATAACTATTTATTTTATTCACTTCAATTGATCCTCAATAACCACAAAATGCATTTCTATATCGAATTATTTAGTTCATTGATTCTAATAACCTTAAAAATATATTCATATTTCTATTTACAATTTAACCAATAATAATTCCTTAATAATATATTTTCTCGTTATTAAATATCCAACTTTAATGTGTTAATTTAAATCAATATACTAACACTTTCACTATTAAATTCATAACATAATACCAATCAATTTCCAAAAATACATTCTATATTTACCTTATAATTATTAGTACCAAATTTCCTAATTTAAATCAATTAATAATCTAAACCATTATCATTGATTAAAATTTTCCTATCTAAACTAATATTCACAATCTTAATAAAATTATTTCTCAGTTTCAACAACTCAATTAATTAAATTTCTTAATCTTTATTAAAAAATATTCTATTATAAATTTTTATTTCCAATCTACAATTTATTTTTAATTAATCAACTACTAAATCAAATATGTATTCAATACCTCAATTAATAAATCAATTTCCAACAATAATTCAATTTTTCACACGATCAAAATTTAAGAAATTAATTAAAAATTCTAGAGATATTTTCAATACACTCAATCACACAAAATAGTCCCAAAATCACAAATCAGAGATGATTGGAGCCTGAATCACAAGATCAATGGTTGAGATCGGGTCACAACTGCTGGGGCGATGGAGGCTAGCAGCGGCGGCGCTGCAGCTCGCTGGATGGCGACTTGCAGCGACTGGCCGGCTGAGTTTGCTATTGTCGTCGCGTAAATGGGCTGCTGGAGGCCTGAGGCGGCGCGAACGGTGGAAGAGGGGGGAGGAGCAGCGGCTGTGGTCGGGTCTCAGGCGGTGTGCGATGTGAAGGACTACTGCAGGTAGAGAGGAGCTACTACAGCTTGAAGCGGCGATGCCGGTTTGAGATGCTGCTGCTGCTGGTGGCGCGGCTGCGAGAGGAGAGAGAGAGAGAGAGAAGAAGAGGAAGAAGAAGGGAGAGAGAGAAGGTAACGTGGAGAAGGAGAAGGAAAAGAAAAGAAAGAAAGAAAAAAAAAATTAAAAATGATGTAAATTTTGAGTTTCCAAAATGTATTGGACCATTCCGGTTTGATTTGAACTGGTTTGTTCTGATTTAATAAATCAATTTGGTTTTTGATCGATTTCAACAAACCAAATAGATTTACGGGTCTGATTAAATTTTACGTGGCTTAAATTTTAGAATTAAAATTAAAATAAATAATTTTTAAAATTAAAGTTTTCGAGTATTTTATATAGTTAATCACTTCTGATCACATACCATTTAAGTCTCATAAACAGTACTTATATAAATAGACCCAAAAATCCATATATTTCACCAATTAAGAAATATTTACTCTTATAAAAATAATTAACCCAAAATCAAAATCCATCCAAATCTCATGAAACACCTATATCAAAATCAATACTTGTAACACCCAACTAAAAAAATGAAGATTTGAACAATTCCAGTTTAGCTGGAATCCCACTTCTTTCCCCTTTTACGATGATTTGTGCTTCTAATAAAGATTTGGGGGCTAAGTAATGCCTTAGGAATGCTTAGTTAAACTGATACTTAGTTGAAAAATATAATCCACAATAGAAAATTTCAATTTTGAATCGATAGGAATTAAACCAAAAGGTCAATATTGAAATTAATTTATTGTAGTTATCATTTTTTAATTTAGAGAATAAATATTATGATGAAACTCAAAACACACAAAAGGTTGAGCTTTTGTTTAATAAATTTAGAAAATTTTCAAAACCTGCACCTTGATCCAATGTTAGCTTGATGACTGCAATCCACTTCTAACGAACACCTATATAGCTTATGCAGTCTTTTCAAATTAATATCAACAAGCTCAAATTTCTTTCTAGATTCACCAAAAAAAGAAAAGGCTTCAAAAAGAGAAACGCTCATCATTACTTATTCCTACTTGAACTATTTGAAGAGAAAAACTATGAAGAATGCAAAATTATCGGCAATGAAGAGGGTTTTAGATGGCGTAGCCTTAGTATTAGTAGGATTAACACCTGCACCAATTGATTCTGAGAAGATAACCGAAGATGATGAAAATTACCTTAAATATCTGTTAACAGCAAAGATATTTCAGCAGATTAGCACATTCTCATTATTGATTTATCATGATTTTAGGCTAAGTATAATGTAGTAATAATGCTTATATAGCTAGGACTATATCTTTCTTTTTACACCTATATTTGTACAGCATACATATCCCTTAATTATAGCTGCAAGGATATGAACAAAGATACAATTCTTCAATTCATATTATTTCCTTCTCAATTTCTTTGATCTTCATGGTATCACAGCCATAATGTTTTTCTTTTCCTCAGAATTAAAACCATTCTTGCATTCGATTCAGCAAACAAAATTGGTTTTCTTTATTCAATCATTTTGAAAATTTCACCATGGCCACTGAACAACATGATCTCTTCTCCATCAAATTTGATGGCAAAAATTATTCTCTATGGGAGTTTTAGTTCAGAATGTATGTAACTAGAAAAGAGCTCTTGGATGTTCTTGATGGCACAAAAAAGGAACCAACAGATGACAAGGAAAAGCCAAAATGGATAATTGATAATGCTAGAATTATATCTTGGCTTTTAAACTCAATCACTAGAGAAATTGCCTTAGGTTTGCGGTCCTTTCAAACAACTTCGGTAAAGCGAAAACACCTTCATAAGGTATATACTCAACCTAACTACGCTCGAGTTCATGAATTAGAGTATGAAATTGTAGAATACAAGCAAAATGATAGAGAAATCAACACTTTTTATTCTGGTATTTTAGCTTTATGGTCAGAACAAGACATGATTTCTAGTATTTCATTGCCTTCTAATGCAATGATAGCTATAGAAAAAGAAAGAAATATCATTCGGGTTGTTCAGTTCCTTATGAAACTCTATTCGAAATATGAGGCTATTCGGGCAAATCTTTTGAATAGAGAAACATTACCAAATCTTCATACAGTTCTCTCTGATCTTCTACATGAAGATACTAGACTTCAAACAAAAAAATCTCTTGATGGTTCATCAATATTTGATGCAGCTATGACAGTTTCGATTGATCGATCCAAATCCAAAGTTCAATGCCATGAGTGCAAAGAATTTAGTCATGTTATCGCACATTGTAGAAAGAGAAATTTTTGTAACTACTGCAAAAAGAAAGGACATATCATCATCGAATGTCGTTGAAAAACCAACAAATAAATCAAACACGCACATAGCTTATAAGGTTAGTGAAAATACACCAATCACCTCTTCTTCGATTGATCATGAGACAATTCAATGCCTAATCAAGGACACAGTTGCTGCTGCTCTCCCAGGTGTGCTTTCCAATGCACTTACAGTTTGTAATTATCCAGGTATAAAATCAAATAAAAATATATATGCACTTACAATTGGTAATTATCCAGGTATAAAATCAAATAAAAATGTATGGCATATTGATTCTACTGCTTCATATCATGAGTTAATCAGGAAAAATTTTCTTTACTTGACCTCAAACCAAAATTAAATACTTTTGTTACCATAGGCACTGGAGAAAACTTACCCATATCAAGTATAAGTACTGTATCCATTCCTTCCTACCTAAAGACACATACAATACATGATGTTTTTTATATGCCAAAATTAACTGCAAATATACTTTCTATTAGACAACTTGTTGAAAATAATTGTTTGGTTTCATTTTCTCACCACGGTTGTATTGTTCAGGACCTCAAGACAGGGAAAGCGATAGCAAGAGGGCATACACATGGACGCTTGTTTTCGCTACAATTTGATGTGATTCCAAATCATTCATGTTTTCTTTCTGCTTCAACATCTGATTTAAGTTAGCAAATAAATAATAGAACTTGTGGCATTACATACTAGGTCATCCCTATTGTGCAAAATCCAAAAATCATAAGTTTTAGTAAATCTAGATATTCTTTACCATTTGATTTAATCCACGGTGATATTTGGCGGTCCATCAGCAGTTATCTCTCTAATGGGTTATAGATATTTCATTTTATTCATTGATCATGCTACTTGTTTTACTTTGATATATTTCTTTCATAACAAGTGTGAAGTACCAGAAATCATATTCTCTTTTGTCAATATGGTTGAAAATCAATTCCCTAACCGTATTAAACTCTTTCATTCCGATTCAAGGGGGAGTATATTGGGTCTAAACTTGCTAAATTGTTTTTTAACAAAGGGATAGTCAATCAAAGATCATCTCCAAACACTCCTAAATAGAATGGAATTACAAAATGTAAAAATAGACATGTAGTTATCTCTTGCACTTCTTCTTGACTGCAACACTCCTAAAAAAAATTTAGGTTGAGGCTACTCAAACAGCTGTATATTTGATAACGAGTTAATTTAGTATAAAATATCCCTTGTTTAATTATTATTTGTAGATACTTTTTGGTTAAAATGAGGATTTTCATGTTTTCCATAGGTTATGCTAAATTTATTCAAAAAGAAGATTTGGAGATCGATTTTTGGAGTTTTTGATGAAGCAGACCAAGTTGGAGCTAGATTCTCAAAAAGTCTTCTGGAAGTTTTGAACTTATGCTTGGGCAAGCATAAGAGGAGATTAGTCTGAAGCAGAATAAAACCCCATGGAACTTTTTAGATTAGGCTTGGGCAAGTATTGTAGAGGCGAATCCTTAACAGAACAAAACCTTCTGAAAGTTTTGAACTTATGCTTGGGCAAGCGTAGTGGGGACGTGACTAGAGCTGTTGGAAATCTTTACCAACTATGAGAAAATCATTTAAAATACAACTGACCCACCATTTAAGGGATTTGGATAGATACTCAGTTTGAATATTTATATTTTCTAAAAGATATTTGGTTTTAAGGTTCTCTTTCCTCCGTTATATGTAGTATCTTAAAGTTTGTAAAAGGGGAATATCTCCTCTTCTCACTTTTAAAGATAGCAGCAGCTCTTTTTAGGGTTTATTATTCTTTGTTTTCTTTATAGCCATGAGTAGCTAAACTTATTTTATTTCAATCAAAGTTTGATTTCAAGTAGGAATTCTTCAATATTGTGAGATCTTAATGCAATAATTTTCTTCTTTAATTTCGATTTATTTTTGTCTATTTTTTGGATCTAATGAGAAACTCCATCTCTATTATTTTCTTATTATTTGTTCAATAAGACCCATTGTTCAACCTAATAGGGATGCATATAGCTATCAATGAAATTAGATTCGTATTATCTAAACTGAATTGACTTACTAGCAAATAATATAATTTGATTGTGATCAGACTTTTGGATTATATTATGGAAACTCACAATCTATTTTAAATGAACTTTGCTTGTTATGTTTGTTGAATAGAGCAAGGTCTTTCTAGTTTTACTTGTTGCTAGTAAATTAAATTCTATCGCTTGTTTATGGTTGTTTGCTAGTTAGGGATTATTCTAGCGCTTATCTATTTAATCTATTATTTTGGAAAGATTTTTTAGAGATGCTTTTTCAAATATTATAACCTATCGTCCTTCGAATTATTAGACGATCTCTATATCAATGATCAATCAAGAGGATTTCATACTATGAATCACCTTTGGCTGAATCTTTTTCCATTGATTTTAATCCTTTGTTTTATTGCATTCTAGTTACTTTAGTTGCTTTTTGATTACTACTTTGATAATCAAAACTTCACTTCTTATTTTATCACTAGTCTTAAATTAAAAATCTGTCCATATTAGTCCCTTCTCACCCTATCTACAAGTTACTTAGAATAGAAAGAGCAGGAATTATTTTTTATGGTCTCAACACCCATCAATATTTAATAAATAGACAACCAACATCAATTCTCAATCGTAAAACTCCCTTCTATTATCTATACTAAATATTCTCACTTACGTGTTTTTGGGTGTATTTGTTTTGTTCATCTTTTCCCTCATGAATGTCATAAGTGGTTAGAAAAATCTATAAAATTTGTGTTTGTCGATTATAATTCCAACCAAAAAGGTTATTTATGTTATGATCCTAAGAATCACCGCCTATGAGTATCTAGACATGTTATTTTTTTCGAACATTTATATTATTACAAGTTTTCATCAAATATTAGTAATAACACCATCTCTTTATTGCCAAACTTCTCAGATGTATCTTTAGAAGACAAAAATTTGGTTGAGCATCAAGATGTAGCAACACCTCCATCTACATCCTCATGTGATACTTCTCTTGAGATCAATTCCACTTATAGTGAGCCAAACAACACATTTGAAAATAATAATGAAGCTTCTCCTTCGACGATCTTCTCATTATGTCCATATTCCAGATCGCTATGGTGACTCTCCTAGAACTTATGGTAAATCATACGCCTTACACACCACTTTGAATTCGATTATTATACCTAACTCTTATATGCAGGCAGCTAGTCAAGAATGTTGGAAAAAGGCAATGGATGATGAACTACAAGCACTTGAGGAAAATCTTACTTGGGATCTAATACAACTGTTACTGGTAGTAAATGAGTCTTTTCTATCAAGCTTAGAGCAGACGAATCTCTTGAACGATATAAAGCTTGATTGGCAGCTCAAGGCTACAAACAGGAATATGTCATTGATTACAAGAAACGTTTGCTCCCACGGCCAAAATGACAACGGTTCGGACACTTAGTCAACACTACAGAGAAAGCGGCCCTTTCATGTAACATGCTATGGTCTTAATGCCCTTACGCTGCTGTGAGAAAATGGTCTCTTTTTCAAATGGATGTAAAGAATGCATTCTTACATAGAGATTTAGAGGAGTTAGTGTATATGAAACCTCCACCTAGTTTCAAAATCTAATTTGGTTTGTCAATTTGAAAAATCTCTTTATGGATTGAAATAGGCTCCTCCGACGTGGTTTGGACAGTTTCAAACCAAAATCTTTGATGCTAGATTCTCACAAAGCAATTCTAATCATTGCATGTTCATACGCCGCTCCTTAATTGGTATCACTATTGTCCTCTTATATGTAGATGATATAATCATTACGAGTGATGACTTTGAAGATATTTGCCAATTGAAGGAATTTTTAAACTCATCTTTTCATATGAACCATTTAGGAAACTTGGTATACTTTTTGGGACTAGAAGTACTTTATACTGATAGTGAAATAGAACTAAACCAATGAAAATATACAGAGGATACTAAATACTAAAAAAATGATGGTGAACCATTAAATGATCCTACCATGTACAGAAAACTTGTTGGTTGTCTAATTTGCTTGACTCTGACAAGATAAGATATCTCTTATGTAGTACAAGTTCTAAGCCAATTTGTATCTAATCTTCGGCAACTTTATTGCTCCACCTTGCCTTGCATAATTTGATGTTTGAGGGGAACATTGGTAAAGGGTTATTTTATTTATTTGGCTTTGCTAATTCTGATTAGGCTGGATGTCCAATCTCACAATGATCTACCACAAGCTGGTGCATGTTTGTGGGTACTTCATTGATCTCTTGGAAGTGTAAAAAATAAGATCATATTTCCAAATCTTTAACAGAAGTGGAATATAGATCCATGTCTGCTGTATGTTCTAAAATCATTTGGCTTTGTAGACTTTTAGGAGAACTTGGTGTGAAGATTAACTCCGACACAACTCTTTATGCAGATAATTCAAGTGCAATTCAAATTGTCTCCAATCCTGTCTTCCATTAGAGAACTAAACACATAGAACTGGATTGTCACTACAATAGAGATCTTGTACAAGGTATCCTCTTACTTAATAAAGTTTCCTCTTATGATCAAGTTGTTGATTTATTTACAAAACCATGACTAGCACGAGATATAATTATCTTATTTCCAAATTAGCATTGATATCCCAACCAACTCCAATTTGAGGGGCGGTGTTAACAACAAAGATATGGTAGCAAATTAGCACATTCACATTATTGACTTATCATGATTTTAGGCTGATTATAATGTAGTAATAATGCTTGTACAGCTAAGACAATATCTTTACTTTCACACCTGTATTTGTACAATATATATATATCCCTTCATTGTAGCTGAAAGTATATGAACAAAGTTATAATTTTTCAATTCATATTATTTTCCTTCTCAGTTTCTTTGATTTTTATAATCCAGTTGAGATTGCCATCTATAGGTTTTTTTACCATTGAATT
>CANUEX010193400.1:0-18883 GCA_948099535.1 Jatropha multifida | reverse complement strand
AATTATTAAATAAAAACAAACCGTCCAAGGTAAGTTGTCGGGGAGAAAAAAATAGTGACGCACAGTGTTTTTCAAAAATATCCGATTCGGGTCTAATTTAAATTAATTCGGTCCAATTAAAAAAATATTGGTCCGATTTTATTAGATTGATGGTTATTCAATAAATTTTTGGGCGAACCAAAATGATTTTCGATCTCAATAATATTACGTGGCGTAATATTATTAACTAATAATTTACAATTTAAATTTAAATAGAAATATTTCGAAATAAAAATTTCAGGGTATTACAGAAACCAACTTTATAAAAATATGTACGCTCAATTAGACTCGAAACCACAATTTCGTGGCCTGCCTCTAGTCATCCCCTACTTCTAAAAGATCATAGAAAAATTTATAACTAAAAGTTGAAAGCAAGTTTACAAAAACATGCATGCTCGGTGGGACTCAAGCCCACAATCCTTTAATTAGAAAATCAAATGCCTTATCCATTAGGCCACGAGCGCTTACCTCTAGTCATCCCCTACTTTTAAAATATCATAGAAATATTTATAACTAAAAATTGAAACCAACCTTATAAAAACATGTACGCTTAATGAGACTCGAACCCACAATTTCGTGGCCTGCCTCTAGTCATCCCCTACTTCTCTAGTCATCCCCTACTTCTAAAAGATCATAGAAAATTGATAACTAAAAATCGAAACCAACTTTATAAAAACATGCAAGCTAGGTGGAACTTGAACCCATAATCATTCAATTAGAAGTCAAATGGCTTATCCATTAGGCCACAAGTGCTAACCTATAATCATCCTATTACTTTCTTTAAAATCATAAAAAATTTTATAATTAAAAATTGAAACCAACTTCATAAAAACATGCACACTCGGTGGGACTCGAAAATTGAGGCATCCACTTCTTTTAAAAGATAATAGAAATATTTATAACTAAAAATTGAAAGCAACTTTATAAAAACATATACATTTATTCGGACTCGAACTCATAATATATTAGAAGTCAAATGCCTTATGCATTATGCCACCACAAGCACCTACCTCTAAGCATTTCCTACTTTTAAAAGATTAAAAATATACACGCTCGGTGGGACTCGAACCCACAATCCTTTGATTAGAAGTCAAATGCCTTATCCATTAGGCCACGAGCGCTTGCTTTTTACTTATTCCCACTTTTAATAAAAATATAGTGGGTGTTAGTTTATACAATCAACACAAACTCAATTAACAAAATTTTTTTTTCTTTTCTTCTTCTTAGTTTCTATCCTCAAATGTGTTTGGATTAATGATTTTCAAAATTTAAATATTTCATATTATAAAAAATTGATTGAACTTTTTTAATACTTTAAAGAAATAAAAATTAATCAAACTTAATACTCGGATATTGCATCCTTTTCTATTAAACACACATTTCACACATAATTTTTATTTTCTGCTTACAAAGGAATACGAAGGGATAAAAACAACATTAATTTATTTTAAAAAAAAAGAATTCATTTGGATCAATATTAACATTTATTGAGTCGGTGCTTAATTATTTAAATTCATATTAATATTTATGCACCTTTAGAGGTTAAATTATTATGAACTGACTTCACTGACCCAAACTAAAAGACAAAATCAGTTTTCTTCTAAAATCAATTTTCAGTCTTGCCGGGATGTCGCCGGTATCACTGCTTGCGGTGGCTAGAAAACTAGGTTATTTCAAAACCTTTCAATCTAACCACCAAAATTATTACAATCTTATGGGAAACTCAATTTTGATATGCATTTTCTTTTTTTATCACCAATTAAAACCAATATCAAGAAATTCTTAATCCTCAAAACTTTTAAACCCAAACTTTATCAAATTTCTGTGAAACTAAAATTTGTTAACAAAAAATTTAATCTAACAAAACCACAATAAACTATTTCTCTTTCTCTCTTCAAAATATTTAAATTTTATGAATTAATTTTCTTTTAATATAATGGGTGCTCTTAGAGAGAGAAAAACTTATCCATATTTTCTCTCTAAAATGAAAATTATAATGTTATTATTATTTCAACAATAACAATAAGGAAGAAAAAGGATTTCTTTTACTATATTAATTATTAATAATATTAATATATATTCTACAAATCTTATAACTAAATATCATCATTTCTTCTTCTTCTTTTTCTTTTTTTAGAGAGGTAAACTAGAGAGTGAAAGTTTGGGACTTATTTGTTGGAAGAGAAAGAGAGAAGAGAATATTTTTTGGTAAAAAAAAATATATCTCTCTTTAGACCGTTTGGTTTTTCTTTACTTGTTTTTTGAGAGTGCAAAAAATGGCCCGAAAGGGATATTGGATGTAACAAATCTAAAATATGAGAATATAGCGTTGTATTTTTAAAAATACAAAGGTAGAGTAGTTAATTTCGACAAAACATAAGGGTAAGATTATAATTTTTTTTTATAAAAAAAAGAAAAAATAGGAACCATTCTTACTGTACTTTGCCCCACGTTAATCACGTTTAATCAAGGAGTTTGAAGGATGATATTTGCCATTTCTACCAAATTATATAAAAATTTGATTTTGGGGCAAATTGAATATTGTTTGTTCTTTTGGCCCAAATTTAAGAAATAAATTATATAAAAATTTGATTTTGGGGCAAATTGAATATTGTTTATGAATTTAGAAGGCAAATTGAGTTTTATTCCAGTAATATATAACTCGATCCTCTTTTCAACTTTTTCTTTTTCTTTGTTGAGTCAGTGATATTCAAATAAAGGCTTTTCAAAAATGGATTATAAATTTTGAATGTGATGTAGATAAAGTTCTTTTTTTTTCTCCAATTGTAAACAATATTAGATAATGCGTTTTATTTTATTTTTTTTTGGAAAAGGATTAGATAATGGAATTTTTAATTGTTCATTCCAATTTCATTATATATCAACAAAACAGTACATTTTCTAAGCTAACATGTTTTTCTTTAAAAACAGAACTGCATATGGTAACATATGTGATAAATTAATTTGATTTCATATATGAGGCTATAAGCAAAAAATTTAAATCTAAAATTTTCTCAAATTGGATCAGAAGAAGCTTCTCAATAGGATTATGAAAATTAGAAGTTTCTGACATGGAAGAGAAAAAGGATCAACTAATCTTTTTTTTTTTTAACAATTCTTAAAATACATCAACTTTACGTTCAAACATATTTTAATACCACCATATCGCTTTATTCGGTTCAGAACTTAATCATAATTAAAGCTTTTTACCCCTCTCTACAGGCGTGTTTAGTGCGCATTGAACTCAAGAGTTCTTTCCACATGTCCAATCTGCGTTGTCAACTGAGCCACAATCTGTAGGTAAAATTATTTCTTTTTTTAAACACAATAATCAACAATATGGATTGGTTTTTTCTAAGGCAAAAATTAAATTTTATTTCTTCAATTCCTCACTTAAACAATAAATAATTAGATTGAAGGTTTAGAAAGATGATAAACCCTATTTTTGTACTCAGTTGTTACCAAAATTCATATTTGTTTATTGTGTTTCAAAAATCTTAAAAAAAAATCTCCGAATCCAATATAACCCTTGGTAAGATATTTAGATTTTATCTTATTTGCATTTTTAAGTTCATATTTACACACGTGATCATTATTGTACTTTCAGATTTTATTTTTCTAATTTATTAAAGATTTTTTATGGATCGAAATAATGTTGTGGATTATATAATAAGAATAATTTTTTTTCATAAAATTAATAAAAATTTTTATCAATTTTAATTTGAAAGCATTCGAACTCTGAAATCTGAAATTCGCGTAAATGAAAAGATGAATAAATAATTAGCAACTTTCAAATTTTATTAAGAAATTAGCACATTTCAGATTCTATTAATCTAAAAAGCTGCCATTCCTTTATTCCATGTCCATATTTTGTATTGCCAAATGACTATTAGTTGTTGTAATCCAAATCCCGGCCAATCGGCCTCTTTCATCGGGTGAGGTGAGATTCACATGTCATTCCTGCTGACGTGGCCCCATGGGTCCTACTATATTTTCAGGTTTAAATTTTCCCTCTAACGAAACAGCCATGCATGTTGCTGATGCAGTGGGAATTTCCCTGTTAATTTTAATTATTTAGTTTTCCAAACGAAGAAAACTGGGTAAGAAGAATTAGTAATTATATTACATTTTTTTTAAAAAAAAAAAAAACTTAAACAATTGTACAAGTAAATCCAAAAACCCTTAATGATTATTTCTTGAAAAAATAATGAGAGAACCATAAATATGAAAAGAAATTACAAAATAATAGTTGCAGAAGAATCTGATGAATCGCTGTTAAAATTCATCATCCATTGTTCAATTTCACCTTTACCAATTCCTTCCCAAAATTCACAATCCTTTTGATTTTCCATTTCCACTTTTAATTCCTTTTTCTTTCTGTTCTTGTTCTTGAGGAGTAATTTGTTCTCCTAAATTCGAACCATTACTGTCTATATTATCTGAAAATAGAAAATTCAGTTTCGCTCTCGGCCCTCGGAAATCTATCGTTGCCTTATCATAGGCTCTAGCAGCCTCCTCCTCCGTTTTAAAAGTCCCTAGCCTCACCCTTATCACTCTCCGTGAGTCTCTTATCTTCGCTGTCCATTTTCCCCACGGCCTCTACCTTACTCCTCTATAATTTTTCTTTATTCCTTTTCTTTTCCTCTTGATTTGGCGGGAAAAACTTGCATCCTAAACATCCGTTGATTTTGCATATGCTACAGGTGTCAAGATGTGATGCATTATAAAAACTAGTGGTGGTGGCAGGAACTGCACCAGTAACAGCGGCAGAGGAGGAACTAGAACCATAACCATAACCATTGGAGGGGAATTGACGAACCTGTGAAAAATCTATAGCCAGCCAGCGTTGTGCTACTGGTGGCACTGTCGGAGACGACAATTTTTAGAGCGGAGACCATGATGGAGAGTTCTTGATCTTAGGTAAGTTGTGGCAATGACGTTGCTAGAGGTGTAATTCCGTTCGCCGTTAGCCGGGTGAAATTTGGTCATTTTGATGAGTTGTGTACGCTTTTTATTTTTAGACTGTCTCCACCTCTGGGGCTTTATCCACATAATAAGTAGAACGGAAAGCCAATTAGCGTATGGTGACACATTTTGTAGACGGGTTTGAACACGAAGGATAATAATTTATTAATTTTAAAGCATACGTGGGGATATTGTGGGGCTAGCTATGCTGGTTTTGGAGTGAAAATATAGTGGCTGGCAGAAGTGATGTGTCGAGTTAGACAAATCTATTTAATTATTTAATCTGACATTCCCCATTTTAGTTCGATTTAATTATTTTATGGAAGATTTAATTTATTTCATTTTTATTGATTTAATTCAAATTTAAACCGATTAATTTCATCTTCACTATTTTAGTTTGATTAAATAATTTTATCAACATAAAAAAAATTTTGACTGTCTTTATCATTGATAACTCTAGTCCTCTTAAAGTTAAATATAAAATAATATTTATATCATTATTTTTATTATATTAATTTATTAATTATATTTGAGTATAAAGCAAGAAGGGATTTGAACGGAATTTATTGTCTGTTCGTATATGCACTATGTCTTGGTGTACCATATTAATTAATTTTACATTAATATATATGTTTAAAAAAAAATCATATATGAATGGAATGACTGGATTAATAAAAAATTAAAATTTAAAAAAGGTAATATATTTTAGTAAATTACTAAAATATTATGTTTGGTAGGCATTTTTAATATTCATAGTTGTGAAGTGGTGACGTGTCTCCCATCTAATAATCTAATAAACAAATTAAATCGTGAATGCAAATTCCTTGTCAAGTTATTTTTATTGAAAAAGAAGGAATAGAGACCCTCCTTGCTTTAATAGAAATAGAAACATTGGTAGCAGATTTGTCTTTGACTCACACATCATTTGACCTTATTGGTCTTTTCAGACTTAAAGAAGTGTATATGGAATTGCCTTCTAGTCTTGCATCCTTTAAGCCTAATCAACTCTGCAATTGAACAAATCTTTGTATGGGCTTCGAGAAGCTAGGAAATAGTGGTACTCAAAATATTTACTGAGCCAGATTTGAGCTTTATAGGTAACCAATTGCTTCAATACGTTTGCAAGCTCACATCGGGTTCCATGATATATTAAAGCTACTCCTAGTAAGGGTCTCTATTTTCCAAAATATTTTGGTTTGCATCTCAAAGCCTTCGGCTATTTAGATTGGGGTGGTTATGCTATTTCAAGAAAAGTCCATCATTAAATATAGCATTTGTTTAGGAGACTCTTTAATAAGCTGAAAATTCAAGAAGCAAGCAACTATTTCTAAATCATTGTCTGAAGCAGAATACAGAGCATTGGCGGCTGTGACATATGAGGTACCATGCAATCTTTACTTGCTTAGAGACCTTTCTATAGCTCGCTCTAATCCAGTTAGCATATATTGTGATAATCAATCTACCATTCACATTGCCAATAATCTCATTTTCTATGAGCATGCCAAATACACAAAGATTGATTATCATCTTGTTAGAAAAAAATTACAAGCTGGCATTTTATCTTCTTATTATTTCTATAATTCATCAATTAGTTGATAGTCTAATAAACTTCCGCCTCCTCAATTTCATAATCCTTTGCTTAAGCTGGAAAGGTTAGATCTTTACTCTCCAGCTTGTGGGGTGTCAAATTATTTAATTAAATCTCGTGAAGAAGAAGAAAATACAATTAAAGAGACAATTACTACTCAAAGTCTAAAGTTTATTATTAGCAAGTTAGTTAGCCCATTACTTCTTCTTACATTACAAGAAAATGCGCGGATTAGCAACTGAGAAATCAATCGCTAATATGGAGGATCAGTCGTTGTTTCCTATCTGCGATTGCTTTGTGATAGAACGTAAACGGAGGCTTAAAACCTAGTCGCTAATTTTTTAGCGACTAAAAAAGCATGCAATCATAGAATAGTCATAAATATTGCTTGAAAATTAGAGACCATTGTGGGCTATCGTAGATGTGTACAATTCGATCACAACACAACACGAAAGGGGAACCGAGTAGTTCGTCGCAAATCGTACCGAGTAAGTCACTAATTGGTATGTGTTTGGCGGCATAAAATTGAATATTTTGTAGTTGGTCTTTAATCAGTCGCAAATTTTGAATTTGCAAAAAAAAATTAATGAAAAATTGCATGCAAACTAAAAAAATATACATCTATTAGAAATATATATATATATATATATATATATATATATACACACACACAGAGAAACATCACACATCATGAAGAAAAGTATATACATTGTAAAAAATGCCGAAAATTAAAAATCTATGTATAGATATAGTGCTTATAAGTAAAAAAATCCTAAAAATCTCTAAAATCAAATCTACGGGTTTGGGATCCAAAGGTTTCTATACGAGGAGCTGTAATGTCAGCTCCAAGCTTTGTAGGGTCACAAGAAGGCACTGGAATGCTCGTAGGATGTGCGGTAGGTGATGGCAAAACCACGAGAGATGCACGAGAAGCAGGATCTACTGCAACTACATCTAATTGTGTAGGTGTATCCGATGAAGGAGGATGTATAGAAGTAGAAGCTGCAGGTGTGTCGGACATCTGCATCACATGCTCTCTAAGCTTTGACAACAGCCATTCCTACTCGTTAAGCCAAGTTCCTAGCATACGAGCCTCCTCAGCACTAGTAGAGTCTAGCTGTACCAGTATACAAGCGCTAGCAAATGAGAGCCTAACTGTGCATAGTAGTGAGGTGACTGTGACCCGATTCCATACACCTTCATATTCTTCTCACCTCCCATGGCCTCCCAATATAGCTATAGCTCATCAACAGTCGATTGTTCTTTACCTTCAGGCTGTGAAGACAGTATACGGACTCGAGCTATACTATAATTATCCTAAAAATAATAATTTAACTACTATAGATGATGAAATCCAAAAATACAATTTAAATTCAAACGAAAAAAATTTAATTTGCTAGCAATGAAATTGAAACATATCTTATACTTACATTAACGTTACTTGTTTTCCTGTCAACAAATGTAACATTGTCATGGTCCTTCGTGTGAGTGTACTTGAAGACCTCAATCGGTGCAAGCTCCTGAGCTAATCGTAATGCCTATATTACGATGCATTTTTACCATAATTAATATCTACATTAGTATTCCATTAACAATATAGTTTTACAAGTTCATTTTCTTACCAACCGTAAGTGACCTCTATAGCAATATGGAGCCACTGGTATGTCTCGAAGGACTTACTCGTGGACCACCAGTCTCACTACTTATTTTAGGCATATATTTCGCACTTTCTTGCAAAATTGGGCTGCCGCCAAGCGTCCTAAATATACAGTATTTCTTCCCGCTCCAATGCATCCTATATATGAAGTCAAAATACCAATTTGTGCACTATTTCTCCTAGGCCACCTTCATCATGGCTATAATAGCCTCGTCCAATACGAATATCTTCTAAAAAAGGAAAGAACATTATAAAATACATTTTCATTTCGATAGGTGATTCTATATTATATTTTCTTCAAATAGTTTGTTTAGAATTACTATGTATTTGAAATTCTTCCCAATAGAAATACTTTACCTCTTGTGGTACTGTCTGCCACATGTAGCCCTCCTTATCCAGGCACAGCTTGACGATCCTCATCAAAGCTTTTGGTGCTTCAGAAGATGGATGAACGCTATAAAATACTAATTAAAACATAAGTTTATGTCACATATGAATAAGTTTCATAAATGAATTCATTTGTCGAAAATAGGAAGTGAAATAATACTTACTGTCTTACCACCAACCTGAAAGCCTTACATGGATTAGAGGAAGAAACTGATTTCAAAACGAAAATATATACAACATTATCAGTGAAAAGACATAATTTCATATGTGATAAACAAACATAATGTAAACAATATTATATACAATTTTGGGGCAGAAAGAGATGGTGAAGCAGGCAAAGAATCTGTAGGTCCAACAAATGGTGCAGAAGAAGAAGGGACCAAAGGAGATGGAGGTAAATTCGGTCGAATGGAAGACGATGAAGGCGCAAGTGTACTGGAAGGTGAGAGACAGAGGAGGGAGAGTTCCTCGTCCCCTTCCACTACGTCCTCATCCCCAGCCTCTATGACATCCTTGATTGGTCGCATTTGAAGATGCCCCCTCCCCTCTATTCATCTATAGTATAAATATATATTTATATAAAATTAAGTGACAATATGTATGTGCAATATGTCTAAGTATAAAATAAAAAGATATTATAGGATGTTAAACTTATCGTTCAGTAAGAAAATGACATATATGTTTATTATTATAATATCATTACAAAAGCATATTCCCACACATATCTAATTTTCTCCATCTTCTTCATATCCATCATCTTCTTCTATGTTTATTTTCTCAAGTACTTAAGATTATGTGTTGTTCATCATCTTCTTCACTCGACGAACCTATGTTAATATATGTCTCATGTTCATCAATCTCTCTATTAAATCTTCGACAAGAATATGCACTTCTCTTTCATATACATCGAGGGCAGTAGATTGTTTAGGGTGAGAATGACAAGCCATGATAATATTGCTGTCCTTATTTTTCAAATGGCTAAAACCCATCTGTACATAACTCTAACCTCACATTTCTAATCTAAGCAGCAAATATAGGATTATGGTCATCAGTGCATTTCCATGCTTCAGAGTCTTTTGGATAAACCATTACACCATCCTCTGATTCATGTTCAGCATGCTATTGCATGTGTTGAGTTGTTGCATTAGATGCATATAGCCTTTGTAGGCAAGGAATCAAAGTGAAGTAATACATCTTTTTAAATGCCTTTTCCATTTGTACTATCCTTGTCCCTTTGCCTCGCCGTTGATATATAGAAAGATTACAAAACTTACATGCTCTTAATTCAGATCAATGCCCTAGTATATCATACAATTATTTCAATAACAGTCAATCTTCTCCACCAATAATCCTATACTATGAACTAATTTATTTGTATGGTAAAAATTATCCATTATGGAATGATCTTTTGGCAATAGCTCTTTCATTAATTATACAAAATCATCATAACACCTTTCTGAAAAATGGTTCTTTGACTTCATATGCAATAATCGTGCCACAACAAAAACCACAGAATGACTTCTGCATCCAGGCCATACTTTGTGGTTAGCTGCATTTAGCATGTCAAACAACTTTTGCACTGCCACATTAGGTGATTCCTCCATACTCTCCCAATTGAATTCTAGCCCAACCGCATTAAGAACCATTTCATTGTATCTACTAATTGGATCTATTGGAAACTGCAAAAACCAATTGTTGGCTAATGAAACACAAAAAGGATGACTGGAACCATTAGAATTTCAAGGTTCATCGTGGTATATCCAGTCATAATAGCTCTCCAAAAAACCATTCTTGCATAGATGAAGCTTGACAGTGTCAACATCATAGAATGCTATGTTTTGACACTTCTTATGCTTAAATGGACACCTCAATTTGCTACCATCCATGCGACTTGGGTTAGCAACTGCAAATTGAACGAATGATTTCAATCCTTATAAGAATTCTCTTGTCAATATCACATTTACCTCGTACCTCCGATTTCCATTGTTCAAGCAATAAAATAATATATAAGTCATTTATGATAAATTATTAATTTTAGTATACATGTACCATAAAAACGAATCAACTGTGTCTCATCCTTATAACAACACCTAGCTTGTCAATTTATATTTGGTACCAACCTAGCACATTCAAAAATATCCTACAGCCAGCATAAAAAAACTAATTTACATATGCATCTGTCAGAATTTCAATAGCATCTCCCCATAGTTCTCCAAATGCACAATGTGGTTAAATTTTATTAATCCACTTTTGCATTTGGAGAACACAATCAGGAGATACAACTAAAACTCTGGTTAGGTGCATATGTAAAATGGTGTCGTTCATGCTGATACTATAAAGATATTTGTATACTGTCCAATTTGGATAATTTAGTGTTTTCTCTTCTATATGGATGAGAAAGACACTAAATGTGTAACTAAGGTTAACTATTCTATTGACAAACTATCATTATCTCAATGGTCATCAATGTTTAAATGATTTTAATAAATTATGTGTAAATCTTTTTTTTTTTAAAAAAATTTAGTAGCAACTCCCTATAGTTATGATAAATCTAAAGTCAATACAATAGAAAAAATACACTTCTAATAGGGATAATTATATCTTTAATGTCCGAACTCTTTTTCTTTTTCTATTTTGGTGTCTCATAGAAAAAGGCAACCATTGAGTACTTTAATTTTGTAAATTTTCTATTTTTGTGTCTCTAAATGATGTGGCTTCCCAGAAGTGTGATCGTTGATATATGAGTCCCACCTTTTAATTACGTGGCAGCTATAACTTGTCAAATAAGCAATGTTAATGTGGAAACACTGAAAAATTTCAATTTTGACCTCCTTTTATTGCTCTCCGCCTACCTCTGCCTATGCACACATGGCGAGCATGAGAATTTCAAACCATCGTCAAAATATTTTCTTTTTTGCTCTACTCGTCTAATACAACCAAAGCACGCAAGGGTGCCATTTCTTCACAATGTAACCTAATCGCGATCAAATTAGGTCCAAGAATGATCTAATTTTGCTAAAACCAATTCTATGAAGAGGAGTGCCACCGAGCAAGGAGGAAACGAACGGGTTTGCGGTGAAATATCCAACGATGAAGATACTTCAAGGCTACAGGTTAACTGATTAACTGAGTTGACACAATTGGTGCATCATAGATACGTACACTAGAGGAGAGTAAGCGATAGATACGATTGGGTTGCTATCGCCGAGCATGGAGGCAAAGATTATGGACCCACAGAGTGGAAAGCCTTTGCCAATGAAGAGATTAGCGAGCTTTGGCTCAGAGGTCCTTCTATTATGAAAGGTAAAAAGCAAATGACCATATTTTATCATTTCTATTTATCGTTTATGTGCATGAATAAAGATAAGCTAACAGTCTTCTTCTTTGCAAAATCAAATATGGGAATCCATTGTTAGGAAATCCTCCTTTAAAACAACATTCTATAATAAACTATTTAAATAATAAGCAAGATAATCGCATATTTGTTTATTAAATATAGCATGTTCTGCCATTTAGAAACTTAATATGTGTTGGCCGGTTCATAGTTACCATTTAGTATTTAAGCTAAATGAATAGTAATTTTCAGTTTACAAGTCAAATCAAAGTTATTAATTTAGTATTTTATTTCTTTTATGATTTTCATTTAAAATTCTTGTTCACATGTTGTTTTTGCGCTCTCAAAAGTGAATTTTTTTTAGCATTTCCACATCAGCCACAACTTATTTGGCAAGTTTTTTAGTTATGGTATGCCACATCAATTACCATGTAATTAAAAAATGGGATCCATATGCACAATCACACTTTCGGGAAGCCACATCATCCGGAGATGCATTCTCATCTTATTACATAATGAAACACCAAAATAGAAAAAAATAAAAAGTTCAGACATTAAAGTTCAAAGTTTTCAATTCCATAACACAATCAACTGTTTGTTCAAACCCATAACTTCTTTTTCCTATTCCAAATTAACAAACTTAAGTTCTTCAAACTAATTTCTATTTCAAATTACCAAATTATACAAACACACACACAAACCATATATACATAGCAAACACACAAACAAAGCAAAAAAATTAACAAAATCACATCAAAAAATTACCAAACACTGCAAAAAAGTTACACCAATTAACAAAATCACAAACCAAAATTACCAACTAAAATTATTGTTTATCAAATCTAAACAAAATATCAAACATAGCAAATAACTAAACAAACACACAAAATAATCCATCAGAGCAAAAAAATTAAGAAAACAAAGCTGGGAAAAGAGGAAAAAAGCAAAAAAGGAGGAAAGAAGAAAACATACCTCAGTTCTGATAAAGCAATGACGTGTCATTCCGGTGAAACCCACGACAGCGGCTCCACAGTCCGGCGATGCAACAATCGACAACAGACAACATTAAAAGAAGAAAAAGGATGGAAGAGAGAAAGAATGTCGCGATCAAGGGCGACTAGGGCTTATAAAGCCTTAAAAATGTGCGACTGACCAATTAGTCATAGATAGTAAGTAAATGGTTGCTAAGTACATGATAAGCGATGTCGTTTTACTAATAAAGAATATGCCACTAATCAGTGAGCAAAATATTAGTCGCAATATTACAAAAGAAAAATGATCACTGATTCGTCGCTATTTGCTCTGTAAAAGGGAATTAAAAAAGCGAGAAAAATCAATATAAAAAACTATGATGCGATCGCAAAATCGGTTGCAAATGTTCTTGCAAATTGGTAGTTGTGCATTTATTTTTTCCCACACTTTATATCAGTTGCAATGTCTCACAAATTGGTTGCAACATTGCAACCAAAAGTATGCGGTCACAAATAGCGGTAGGTAATTCGCGTTTTTTTTGTGTCAGTTTTTATTGAGTTGTCTTCCCTGTTTTATCTTTCTCTTCTTCCTCTTAAACATAAAAATATTCAACTAATATCAATAAACCAGTTATTCAATTTCTCTCAAAGTTATTCTTGTTAAAGTTTGAAATATATAAAAATAAATATTCAATTTTAAATTCATTATAGACATCTAAATCTTTATCGACTCTTTTTTTTATCAATTTTAATTTCCCGAATGTCATTTCTTTCATAATTTTATCCGGTTTGGTTGAACATATGATTTAATCAATCCATGAATTTGAAAAAACAAATTGCATGACATATTGAATTTTAAAATAAATTTCATGTCACTTTAGACTTCTCTTTTTGTAATTTTTTTTACATAATTTTATATTGACAATAATAATTTTTTAGCTTTTTAATTTTCAAATGTGAAATATTTATTTGATATATGGTCAATACAGTTTTTGAATAATAATTTTTATATATTTAACTATTCAAATAAGTGTTTAATTAATTTAATTTTATAAATTAAAATTCTTATCTTTTATGCTCATATGAATTTTAAATTAATCTTAAATTTGCCATATTTTTATTCTATTCTATATCTATATACCAGCGATGATGTCGTACACGTGTTAAGCATGACACAAAAAGGATTTCTGTACTCTAGATAAGGCACGTGTTAAATATGTTATATAGTGGCAAATCATTATTAGTTATACTAACTTATATTATAATAATAGGTGACATGAATCCTGGTAGACGCGCTCTCACAACACATCCAAGTGGCTTTTTCGTCAGGTGAGATGAGAATTTCCTGACGGCCCCTGATGATGTGGTCCGCGTAGGTCCCAATTTAGCTTTTCCAGTTTAAATTTTCTTACTAACCAAACAGCAATTGTTGCTGCTCCAGCGCCAACTGGTAATAGGCTTTCCAATTGGTGTTTGTTATTGAATTTTGGAATAATACTCTTAAATTTGATTAAAATTGTAGAACTTATTCAAACCTATGTTTATAAAATCATTTTTAATAAAATTTTCAATCAAACGGCCAATTAATTTATTCTTCGATTAAACTCGGTGTGTTTAGCAAATAAACAAATGAAAATGATGACATTTTTAAAGATTGTATTTGTGTATTTGATCGGTAAAAAAGAAGCTACAATCCTCTTCTTATTGAAATTTATGTTAAAAACAATAATTATTTTAAATGTATTATAAATCCAACAAATAAGTTTAGAGGGTAAATTAAATATTATTTCTTAAATTTTATAAATAAGAAATTGTAGACAGAAGAAATTAGTAATTATACATTTCTTATCTATAAGAATGAAGAATTAGTATACAATTTGTATTACAGAAATTGACATCTTTAAACCACTAACTGATGATTCTCTGTTAGAAAAAAGAGTGAAAGAATCATAAAAATTTCTGAAAAAATAAAATAAACTTTACAATTAAAATTAATTCGCAATAGTAGTACCAGTACCAGTAGAATCTGACGAATCTCCATTAAAATCCATCATGTTCATCCATTCTTGAATTTCATCTTCTCCAATTTTTTCCCAGAATTCATATTCTTTTCCAAGTTGCATTTCCACGTCTAATTCCTTTCTGTTCCCATTTTCTTTCTGTTGTTGTTCTTGAGGAGTACTTTGCCCTTTTAAATTCGTAATGTTACTAGCATTAGCAGTATTATCCGGAAATGGAAAATTAAGCTTTGCTCGTGGACCTCGAAAATCTATCGCGGCCTTATCATAAGCTCTAGCAGCCTCCTCCGCCGTGTTAAAAGTCCCTAGCCAGACCCGTGTCGCCCGTCGTGGATCTCTTATCTCCGCTGCCCACTTGCCCCACGGCCTCTGCCTCACTCCTCTGTAATTTTTCTTCGCTCTTTTTCTCGTTCCTTTCTTTTCTTCTTGATTTGGCGGGAAAAAGTTGCATCCTAAACATCCTTTGATTTTGCATATGTTACAAGTGTCAAGATCCGACGGTGGCGGTATTGGATTATATAAACTACCCGTGGTGGTGGTAACAGCTGTAAAAGCACCAGCAGTAGCAGAGGAGGAACTACTGGCAGCGGCGGCGAATTGATGAAACAAATCTGTAGCCACCAAGGTGCTACTGGTGGTGCCAGAGACGACATTTTTCAGAGCGGAAACCATGATGGAGAGTTCTTGATCTTGAGTAAGTCGCGGCAAAGGCATTACCGGATGTAAATATTCAGTCGGCGGAGGTCCGGTGTATTTGAGTCGTTTCGATGACTTGTGCATGCTTTGGTTGAAGAGAGAGAGAGAGAATATTTTTTCTATTTTTGGTATCTGATTTCTGATTTCTGATTTCTGAGTCCTTAACCTGGTCATGGTGGCTGGGTCATATACGAGTAGAGAATTAAGCTGACGTGTAACGCCAGCTGGTGACGCATTTCGTACACGGGTTTGAATGAAGGGAGTGTTATAAAACACACGTGCGGATATTTGTGTTGTGGTTGTGGGGTTTCCTGATGCCCGTCTGGGTAACAAAGCAACGTTGATAGGAGTGACATGGCATCTTATGTCATCGTGGAGAGAAATTAAATTAATAAAACACCCTTGATGTTTAGCCAAATACAGTTGCACCCTTCCCTCTTTCTTTTCTTCTTTCTTTTTTTTTGAATTAAAAAAATATCTTGTTTATTTATGTGTTTCAAACTAGCAGTATAGTACCGTAATTTTACATTTTTAAATGTATTTGTACATAATTTCTTATGACATACCAATATGCAAATATCCTAGAAACTAAAATAAAATTGTTACATTACATATTTTAAATAAAAAATAATATTTAAATAGATAAAATTTTCTTATTATCTATATTCAGTGTGAACCGGAATTAGTAAAACTTAAAACCACCTCCAATATATTTTTAAAGTTTTATATATTTTAAAAATTGATTTTTTTTATTTATTGAAAAATTTATAACCTCAAAATAATATTGCGAGTTATACAATTAGGATAATTCCTCCTTTAACTCATCAAAATTATAAAAATTCTTGCAATGAAAAAAATTTAAACTAAAAAATTTTCAATATTGATATAAATAAAAGACCAATTAAACCACATTTAATTAATATTTAAAAACTATTCTTTTAACAAATCAATAAATAAATTGAATAATATCTATTATTAATTAGATTGGATTTTTCTATTATTTATATCCCGTGGGATAGATTAATTAAATACTCAACTCGACTTATTTTAATATACAGTTATTATCAAATAAATATAAAATTAGATTATATCCTCAAATAAAACTTTACCTTTAAAATGATGAGGTTCAAAATTTAGAGACATCAGTCTTTGATTTAACATAATAATGCATATATTTTTTTTGTATCACGTTTATAAAATGTTAAAGGCAGGTTAATTTCATTTATCGAGAACCAAGCAGGGGATAAATGTATATTCAATAAAATTTGAGGGGGGATCGTCAAGTCGTCTATGATAGTGAAAGAGACACGTTGGCTTTTGGACGGTAACGGTAAAAAGCCCAGAACAGACAGATACGTGGTTTTTAGCATTAAAAAAAAAAAAAACGAGTGGACCCACAAATGGCACTCTCAACTGCTATGGCGGTTAGAAGTTTCTTTGCTGAACTGAAAGTACTAGGAATATGACGTTGCACTCAGAGTCCTTAAAAAAACATTTTTTTATTATATAGGAATTGCAAGTATTCGAACCACGTTTTATCTATTGCAAAATAATGTTTATTTTAAAAATCCTTGAATATTTAAAATGTATCATAACATTTATTTTTATACGGTATATAAATTTTCATTTTTATTGGTATAATTTTGAAATGGAAAATAAAAAATATTGAATTTAAAAATATTAATAATATAATTCGTAGTTTTAATTATAATCTTGGATTATAAATATGTTTATGTTCAAGTTAGGAACTATATTCATATAAAGCTTTCACAACAGTTGCAATTCCATATTTTGAAATTTAATCTTTGTTTATTTTTTTAAAATAATTTGCAAAAAAAATATTTTTTATAATTTTTGTATTTTGTGTCGCACAAGAAAATAATTTATCGAAAAATATTTATTGGTCAAAGACAAATCAAGTAATTTTTAAGAAAGAAAAATATTTTTTAAACATCGACAAACTTATTATAACATTATAAATGCATATTTTTAATTTATTAATCGCTAATGGCTATTATCACCGGTCACCATCACTGTCAATCACCATCTGTTATTGATCCCTTTTATAATGTACTAATTTTTGCATATCATATTTAACAATAAAATTTTTAAAATATAAAATTTATATTATTATAAATATTTTTATGGTCTTATGAGTTAAAGATTTTAATATTTTTTAACTAATTTTTAATATTACAACCAAACAATGGAAAATAAGTCATGTGTTTTCTTAAAAATATTTTTTGAAAGTAAATTATTTTTCTGAAACAAATGGAGCCTAAGTTTTATATTCAAATATAATTTTTAATTATTTGTTTAAATAAATTTTTTATTATCATAATATATATATATTGTTTCTCTTTCTTGTTTTATAAGATTAATTTTATTAGAGAATTTGAATATTATTTTTATTAATTTTGTTCAAATTTCTTCATCCAAATGTGTAATATTAAATTTTAAACTTTTAATTTCAAATAATAGATTAATAATCTAAAAGTTTTAGAGTGAAAATCATGATTTTTTATTTGTGGTTGTGAAATTGTGAGGGGTCCGTTATTATAATCTAATTAAATAAAATAAAATTAGGTCCACTTCCATGAAAGTGGGCCCTCCTATAGCTTTTTGGTCTCAACAAGAAACAAATGTGAACAATTTTGTTTGACTACCATATCATTTGACCTTATTAATTGTAATAAGAATTGGATAAGTCTTAAATTTGAAATATTTTAGTATGTTTTTAACTTTCATATCAGAAAAATCTTTATATCAAATTTGACTTAGTCATGATTATTTAAAAATTTAATATTTTCTTTTGATCAATGCATGGTGTTTTAGTTAACACAAATACCTTTCATCATCATGATGAGGATGGTGATGATGAAAAATTATTTTTTTTATTCATCTTCATTTTTTAGGTATTAATCATATTCACCTGAAAACTAAATATGTAAATTTTAACCCTTTGTTTGGATAGATGCAAAATAAGGAGCGAAGTAAAATAAGTGAAATAACCCGTTAATTTATTTTTAAAAGAATTTGTATTTAAAATTTAATTGTAAATTTTCACCAATGAGAATTGGCGAAAAATAATATTTTATGCCGCGAACCGAATCAAAAACCGAATTTAAATAGTCTAACTCAGTCGAAAAATCCTTAAATCAAATGGAATTAGGCGAAATCATTGGGTTAGACCAAATCGGTTCAAATTGAACCGAAACCATTTAATTA
>CANUEX010193393.1:0-74370 GCA_948099535.1 Jatropha multifida | reverse complement strand
ATAATGATTTAATTAAGTAATTCATAGCTTAGATATGTTAGATTAGGCACTAAATCATGCTCCATCTTCTCCTTTTGTCATTTCTTGATTTTAATGATTATTTTTGCTACTTTGAAGAGGTTGGAGAACCATCCTCTAAAGGGAAGGAAACGGCTAAGGAATAAGGCTTTCTAAGCCCATTCAAGCTTGTTTTGAAGGTTAGTGCAATAGTATTCTCCTTCCCTTTCATTTTCTTAAAGTTTTCAATTTTTAGGTTTGGAATAAATTTTGAAGTATTTGTGATTTTGTTGGGGAAATGAGTATTTGGTTGTTTTTATATGATTTTCCATGTTTTCTAAGCATGATGAGATGCTTGAATGGGAAGAGGGACATCTCCTTCTCCCTCCCCTACACTTGGCCGAACCTCCTTAGGAGGAAGGGCATGAATTTTTACTTCATACTTTTTGTGTTCTTTTAATGTTAATGAGGTTGTTTTTAAGTAATTTGATGATGCTTTAAACCACTACTTGGTATTTTAATGTTTAAGTATTTTCCAAGACTTAAAGAAAGTTTGAATGTGTTAAAGATGAGTTTTAAGATTAAGTGTTTCAAGTAATGTTTTTATGGCTAATTAAGTGTTATTTGATAAGTATTTAATTGGTGTTTTAAATCTCTCTTTTGAATCTTAAGCACTTATGATTTTGGAGAACTAAAAGAAAGCCTTAAAAATGAATGAGAAGTGTTTTATGTTTATATATACTAGTAAGCATTTAAAGGGTGGTTATAAATGTATTTGATTTGTACTTTAAGTATATTTTGAATATGAAGCTTTATTTTCATAAGTGTGAAGGTTGGCAAAACTTTTATAAGTTGTAAGATTTATGGAAGTAAGAAAATTTAATTTGAAGCTAAGTATAATTTTGGAAATGAAAGCTTAAATGCTTTGGAATGAAAGGTGGGAATTTTGCAAGTTAAAAGTTAGTAAATTTTGAAATAAAAGGGGTTAAGCCTTGAAATGTTTAAGTATGGGTCTTAAGAAATTTTTAATGAAGTTGTAAGTTAAGGAATTTTATATTAATAACTATTAAATTGTGTAAATTGGGTTTTATGACAAATAAGTATAGGTAAAGATTTTAATGACTTATATAAGTGTTCTTGGTTTTGAAACTAAGACTAATTGAAGGAGGAATACATCCTCCCTTTGTGAATATATGGAGGCCGAACCACCCTAGGTTGGTAAGGCTTGTTTTTATTTCTTTTACTTGGTTTTTAAGCCTCTTAAGTTATGTTAAGTATATATATTTTGTAAGTATAAGTTTTGATAAGTATAAGTATGAAAATTGAATAATATTTTGAAGTTGTAAGTTAAATTATTTTGAAGTGAAAATGTGTAGGCTTGAAATTTTTTGCTAAATATTGGTTTAAAATATTTTAAGCTAAGTATATATGTGTATTGTGAAAGTATTATTTTTGTTTGGAACATAAGTGAGTTTTGTTGGATTTTTATAAGTTGTAAGTTTATGAAATTTTATGAGGAAGATGTTAAGTTATGGGATATAATATTTTTAAATGATATATAAGAAATAAAGTTATTTGTAAAAGCATGGTTTTGATTTGGGCTCTACTATGTATGATTGAAATATAATAAGATGAGATTTATTCCGATATGTGAGCATGCTCAGGTTATTAGCCCATTCTGCTATGTGAAGCTATGATCATATGCTAGGGTTATCAGCCCTTATGAATAGGTGGACGCGATTATTATGTGATGGGGGTGGCGTTTCCACAGGCCACGATTGTGTGATGGGGTGGCGCTTTCACAGGCCACGATCGAATCTGCTTATATTCATTTTGTATTAGTACGAGCCTTAACTAAGAACACAATCTTATTTTGTTAAAAAGGAATCGGAGATATATTTGTATTTATGGAATTTTTCTTACGTTTAGAACATTAAGGTTTTATTTACGTTTTTAAGATGATTTTTATGCTTTGAAGCAATTTTCATTATATTTGGAAATTTTATGAAAATGTTTCTAATGTATACAAATTCTATGATTTTGAAATAGTATGGTATGATGTACATAATTTGATATTTTTATATGAATTAAGGATTTAAGTTTCATAATTTGAGTGTGTTGCTTAGGCAACATTTATTCTATTTTCATTTGTATATTATTTAGCACCGCTGAGTGATATACTCAGCACGTTGATTTCTATCACACGCAGGTTAGGGACAATGGGTGCTACACGAGGATCAGAGGCTTAGCATTAGAGAAGGAAAATTTATCTTGGGTAGGACATGTATAGGGTATATTATGACATGTATAAAAATATTATAAGAGATTAAGTTGTATATATTGAGTTTGTAAATTAATGAGATTTGTGATTAATTAAGAAGTTTTATCTTATTGTGAATTTTAAAGTGAATGATCGTTAGCATATAAATCTTTGAATGAATGAATGATATCATGTTATGATAAAACCTAAGTTGATCGATGTGAATATTTAGAAGTGTTGCGTGACTTATTATGTTGATTTGGAGTTTTGAGGATTATAATATTGGAAGTGCTTATTTTTCATTTGTTTGGCAAGTTTTATTATTTTAGGAGAAACTCTTGCGAAATTTTTTATAGGAATTTCTTTAAGCTTTTGTTTAAAAAAAAATTTTACTTGCCTCCTCATGAAAACTTAGCCACTTCTAATACATGATTTAGAAATTATTAAGAAAGATAAGACGGTGCTCCGGTACTGAATGTGGCGCTCGTCGTCGGGTCCTTCGGGATTCGGCGGTGGGTGTTACATTCCTAAAGAATAGAATTAAGTTCAACTACAAGAGCTTTGGCTGGGTATATAAATTGTTAGGTTACATAAGCAAGAATTGGTTGTTTCCTTCCGTTTGCTTTAGGTCTAAGAAAAAGATAATAATAGATTGTGTCAATTCTTTTGATATACCAAATGGTATTTGACTTACGGGTGGTGTACATTAGTGGCAGATCTCAATAGTCGAGTAGAGTGAAAGGACCACATTCTCCAATATCACCAAAGGGTTGAGGGTAAAAATGAGATTAAGAAGAGACATTATGCATGAATGACAATTTATAAGTACATAAAAATAAACTCAACTAAAAATTAATGATATTATTTAATAATTTTGAATAATTGAACAACTTATGGAGTTCACTCTCTTAAATATATTCCCAGGTGAAGTTGTCAGGCTGAGGACGATGGGCTTTCTGCCATCTTATGATTTTTTCAAAAGTTATTTGAGAGAACCGTATCAAATGGGTTTGGTTCATTTTATTTAATAAAATTGATTTATTTTATCAAGCCCATTTTAATCCACATTAAAAATGGATTCCTTATTTTGATAAGTTTTTGTTCTTTTTGGAGTTGCCACCTTAATTTATGAAAATTTCTCGAATTAATTAATTTTTTTAGAACTAATTAATCTAGTTTTAACCAGAGTGAATTCAAGAGTTGGGTACGAGAAGGGGAAGATGTTAGGCATCCATTTTTCTCGGTTTAAACTGGCCTCCTAGTTATCCAAATATTCATTGTTTATTAATAATGGCGAGATATAAAACATTCTTTATGCAATTTTTGAAGACATGTTAAACTTACAATTAATCATATACATGATAATATAAAATTAAATCATCCACAAAGAAAGGGGGAAGAGAAAAGAATTATAAGTCTTCTTAAAAATACATTTTATCCATTAAGTTAGCCAACTTCATTTCGAGTCTCCAAAGAAAACGGGCAGGGAAGGTATTTGTGAAGATTAGAGAACTCTGAACAAGGTATCAATGGCAGATGATTAATTGTGGTTCTTTAATATCCAGCAGTGTATGACCAAAATAATACATCTTGAATCAGCTACTAGAGATGACAAACGAGCCTTATAACGCTTGACGTTTCACTTCATAAGTCTTGCAGAAGCAGATGTACAAGAGAATGCCAAACGATGATTTGGTGAGAGGTGTATCAATGAAGGAAGCTGAGAATATTTTGGAATTAATTTGCACAATAGTTTCAAGTGTCCGCACGAGTAAAGAAAACTTTACATCAGGATCCTTTTGATTGTTAATAAAGAGAGATCATTTTTTCCTATGGAAAAGTGGTGATGACAGTTTGTTTCTCAAGGTAGGATTGAGCAAAATCCTTCGAAGAGTGTCAACACCAAATAACCGACTGAGTCTCCTTTGTAGGTTTAAGATCCCTTATCATGGAGTGATGAATAACATAGTTCAACCTTAATAAAAAGATAAAATGCCATTAGTCGTCATTAAGTCATCTACAAGAAAATGGGGCAGCAAAAGAAATGTCAACAAAAAAAAAGAAGAAAAAGATAAAGAAAAATAGAAGAAAGGAAAAAAGAAGAGAAGAAGAAAAGAGAAGAGAAAAGAAAAGAAAAGAAAAAGAAAAACAAGAAGAAAAGAAAAGAAAATATATTGACGAAAATGACCGAGAAAACTTTTGTTTGAAATCCTTCTATTTGAATCATGTTAGATTATTACATAAGGTATTAAACTACAGTCAAATTTATGAATGAAGTGACCCCTTACTTATCAATATATGGGTAATAATATTATAAAGTTAAATTTGAAGATCATATTATAAAGTGTTTAATTTGAATTTACTTACCAATATATGGGTGGTGGTATTTTATTAAAAATTCTAGTTAAATTTAAATTTAGGGTGATAATATTATAAAGTGTTTAATTTGAGTGCCAGAGGTACGGAGATCATATTAGGGTGTTTTTACAATAAGTTGCAAATATTGGAGTGTTTTTGTAGGCCAAGCCATTGGGGGTTCCTAACTTCATTTAAAATGCTGCGGAACACCTGATTTGTGCCTTCTTTCCTTGTTTTTTTACTAATTAAGTGTAAAATTGAACTCGTCATAGAAGCAGCCGTTAATTCACAACGCTGTTAACTCACTCACAAGTCACAAAACAACCGTCTGCTTTCCGAAAAAAAGAACTCTGAGAGGTACGGACGGAAAGATAGAAAGAGAGGAAGACTAAGGAAATAAAAGAGGAAGAGGAAGACTAGGGAAATAGAAGAGAAGCTGAGTATGCAAATGTTCGTTTCTCTGTTAATGGATTTTTCACTTTAAGCTGCGGAAAGAAGGATTTTGAGGTCTTTGAAATTTTGTTTTTTGATAAAAAAGCCAGGCAACCATGGGTGATAGTGTGATTAACAGTAAAGATTACACTTTGCTTAAAGATTTTAGAATGGAGGTTGAAATAAAAGGCGGGAATTTCTCTTTTTCGTTCTGGATTTATCTCATTAACTCCGTCACTACATTTCCCGCTATAATCATTAATCAGGTACCAGAAACTGTGTTTTCTTCTTTTGCTTTGTTATTCAATTTTTTTTTCCTTGTTGTTCTGCATTTGGACATTCAACTAAAATTTGAAGTTTAACGATGCTTTTAGTACCTAAGGTTATCAATTGTAGCATTTTTCGGTATCTTAACTTTTTTGCTTTTGATGGGTCTGTTTGATTTTTAATTTTTTGGGGGGTGTTAGTTGTGAGAAAGTTGTTTATGTTTTCACGTTTTGTTTAAATAAGCAACCTTTGTGTATTATACTTAGGTATGAGGATAAGTTTGTACCAAAGGCTGAATTTTTATTGTCAAACCTATTGCTATTTCCAAGTTTATTTCAGCTGTTGCTTGAATTGTGGTCAATTGCAGGTTTCAATTGTGTATTCTTTTTTTCCCTTTTTTAAAGGCATTTTGTTATTTTATTGGTTAAGTATTCATTGGAGTTTGTTTCTCGGTCATTTTAGCCGGTTCCCGTAAGATCATTCAGCCTCTTGTGAATAGTCATCTAGTCCTTGTTCAATAAAGCCTGGCAAATATCAATTGATGGATAGATATTTAGATTAAGGCAGTTTGTATGCAGAGTCAGTTGACTAAGCTAACAAATTAATAAAATGTTTCTGTTTTCTTGTTGATTATATTCTTGGTGTTCGTGATAGGCCAATGTTTTCTGTTCGCCATCATTCATTATTGATGCTTATTTCATAGTGCACTATACATGTTTGTTTTTGTTTATTCTGTTTCTTTTCCTGCCTTTGAAGTGAATGGCTGCATCTAAGTCGTCTTTTGGTTTGCAGGTACACTCAGATATAGCCAGTAGTGCTCCTTTCCTTTGTCTGAATGAAAAGAAGATAATGATGCTTTTTCCATTGCCTTCCGTATACAAGGAAGCTCTTGATTCTAGTACTGCTTCATTGTCAGAAGCATCATATATATCAATGGAGAATGAGATTCCTCTCGAAAATTGGATTCATGTTGGATGTGAGGTATGATTTAGAAATTCAATAAGTCTTCCAATTAGTTTTTGGAGAAGTTCATTTACATAGAGTTTTTGCTCCATTACCCAGTTTGTCATTAATTTGATTTTGTGGCATTGTTAGTAATTTTGTTTTCTCTATTTCTCCCTAGGATTATCAAATGCTGAATGATTGTTTATTTACTCAGGTTTTCACCGATGTTTTGCATCTTCACATTAATGGGGAAATTGTGGGAGAATGTCCTCTTTCTTCTTCAATCAATAAAGACTCCTTTTCAAATGGCTTGGGGAAGATAACATTAATTGGTGGTCGTGGAAATGAAGGTTTTCAAGGTTATGTCTACAATGCAGAGGTCTTGCCTTTAAGTTTATCCATTAAAGACCACTACTTTAAGGTCCATGGTAGTTCTACTTCTTTATTTTTCATGATTTGTATTATTTGGATGTGCATTACCTATTTTCAATCCAATACCAGGACCCACCTTTACAATTGTCCATTGATGACTCATCGACCACTGAGATTGAAGAAGACACTGATGGCATTTGGAGTATTGTTGGTGGCAAGGTAAGTTATTAACCATTTTACAGTGTTGCTTTTAATAAGGGTCATGTCACAACTATTAACATGGCATTCTGAAGTAGATTTTTATAATTTGGATTATGCAGATGATTGTATAATTTAACAGAGATGATACTAGAACCAAGTTATTTGGTTTTCTGTCTTTGCTTAATGTGAGTGAGAGTTGCAGATAGCAACTGAACATCTTTTAGAGTAGCTGCAGGGGGGGGGGGGGGGGGAATAGTTAAAATGTCATTCTGAATTGGGTGTTTGGCATGTTTGTATTGACTGGGATATTCTCTTACATTAGCAAATCATATTTGCAAGCTCATTAAGGAATAAACTTGCTCATAGTTCAGAAGTCACATCCACTGTTAGTATTACAATCCGAGATATTGCTGCTTTATCATCAGTATCAGACTTATTTTTGTTACATAATTATTAAGTCTCTGTATTCATCTGTTTTAATTTAGCTTGTGTACATATTTTGGAAAAATATGTGCTAATGATTTGATATTAGATTGTTTGTCTCTTAGGATTTGATTTATACTATCCTAGGACAAGTTTCAATGTGTTTCTTTCTTGAGGGAACATAAATCATAAGGGAATCTAAGTTTTCTCATCTTCTTACTGCACTTGTAAGTGTGTTACCATGGATTAAACTTGATTTTGAGGTTCGCCACATATAACTGACATTGGATCATTATGTCTATTGCAAAACATTGCTGAAAAGGTTGCAAGATGAATTAAATTAATAAATGTTGGAGCCACCAAATTAAGAAATGCAAATCACTAGCAAGCGTAAACACTTCTGATGAAGACATTGAATCCATGATTTATATTCATTATTATAAATCAACTGAATTAGCTCTCTGTAAACAAAGTGTGAAAAAGTCCCTGGATATGCTTCCCTTGTTTGTTTTTTCTTACCTTGCTAAGTAGTGAAATGTAGCTAAAATCTCATCTAGAAAGAGTTGCCAAAACCTAGTGATATGTGGCTCTCCCATAGGTGCATGAACTACTTCATTGGTCATTAATATTGTTGGTCATTCATATTGGTGTTGGATCTTAAGATTCTTTTCTTCTACTGCCTGTATGTATAAGTGTTTTCATTCCAATTGAAAATTAAAGATAATTAACTTATTATTGTTCTCCTTTTCTTATCTATGCTTCCCCAAATAAAGGATACCTAAATAGCCTCTCTGGGGACTGTTTGCTGCTTTTGAATATTATCAAATCATTGCTAAGAAACAAGCTTTATTTTGCTAGATTTAGATACGCACAAAAGCAAAGGGTATCCTAATCTGTAACACATTATTTTACATGTTTTGTATCCTAATCTGTAACACATTATTTTACATATTTTGGTGAGTATAATTGTGAGGTTGTATCTGAATAATCAATTAACTGCAGTATGTTTGCGAAATATGCGGCTTGTAACTGTGCTGGTTAATGCATAACTACATTACCAAATTTAAAGTAATGACTAATCCTTAAAAACTTATGGTTCTAACACTGAGTTTAAAGATGAACTACATAGTTCACTCTATTTTTATGCTTGGAACATTAGAAAATGTTGATTTCAATGCTATGATTCAATACTATGAAATTGAACATTAATTAAAACAAAATTTATCAAAAATAGGTGGAATGTCCAATGAGTACCACAAATCTAACAAAATATTTTATGGTTAATATTTATTTTTCATCTTTTTCTATCTTTCATCTACTCTATCTCTCTCTTCTCTTTCCTCTCACTCTCACGCACTTGCTCTGATTTCTCTTTTTTACTTGTTTCTCTCTTCTTTCTTAACCAAATTTCTTTTTGTATTTTGAAAACTGAATATTGATAATAAATATTAAGGGGTTTTTGTTTTTTTGTTTTTTGGTTTGTGTTACTTATTTCAAAAAGTTGTTACATTAAGGATATTTTAGGGAAAAAAGACAAATAATTTAATGCTAGATTTATTTTAAACATAAATATATAGAATTTAATTGAATTCCCTATTTTATGTTGTTCGATTCCAAACATGAGAATACATTCATAAATGAGTTCTTTTTTGAATTCTTTGACAAATGAAATTCTGTATTTCTAATTTATGTTCCAAATGTGCTGTAAATGTTATTTTTATTACAAGCTACCATCATTTTGTTAAGTCAAAGTACAAATACAACCTATTGACTTAAAAGTAGCGGAACATGGGACAAAAATGAAATTTTTTTTCCCTTTAGTTTTCGAATGGAAATGAGAAGTAGAAGTAGGAAACAGAAAACTACTTTCTGCAACTAACCATAGCATTAGATTTCCTGCTGCCTGTCCCCAAATTTTCATATTTTATCTCCATGTTTCTCATTTGATGATATGTGTTATATTTTTAAAGTGCAAACCATGCTGTGTTACAGGCTTTCTTCTCATGGAAATTTTCTGTTTTTCAGGCATCTTGTCGTAGGATTTTTTCTTTAGATGTTGTTTTATCAAATGCAATTAGCCAGTCCATAAATAATGAAGTGAAGGTATGATTACCTCAGTTTTCCATAGGAAAGTTTTTGTGTTTTCCTTACTAGTTTTGGCAGATTATCTCTTGTTATTACTACACATTGCTTGCTTTATTAGGTAGTTGCTTCACTTTTATATGCGGACAATGGCTTACCTGTGGAGAAGACATCTGATGCTGAAGCTCCCCTTTTGATAAGCTATGACGGGATTGAATTTGATTCTTCTGATAGACCAAGTAAATTGTTGCATGGCCATGCATCTTTTAAGCTCAAAATATCTCAGGTAGCGAAAAGTAGCTTCTGGTTACTTAGTTACATTCTTAGCAACATTGTTAGTTGGTTCCACTTGGGCTTATTCACTTACCTCCGTCATCTTATCTTCCCCCTTCCCCTTTGTGTAAATGTGAGTGGAAAGAATATTCTTAGATAATATTTGCAATCCACAATTTTGTCACTTTGAAGAACATTGACACTCTTATTACGTAGATGTCTCAACCTAATTTGGATAAGTTCACCATATATCTCTAGTGTATGTGTATTCAATTATCATGAGTACGTCAAATTTCTATGAAGCCAGCTGGTAGGGTTCCATGGATTTAATTTGTAAACGTGAATTCGATCAGTTATGCTATATCCTAGACAACTAAAAATACCTAAAACTCACTTTGCATCCTGACATATTTCAAAAATTTTATGTATTTTCGTGATTTTGATAAACATCCATCCAGGCATTGGTTCTCTAAATAGTTGGTATCATAGTCACCATAGTGCTTAAATAAATGTAGTTGGTTCCTAGGCTTGGATTTACTTAAATTTTGATTTGTACCTTGGAGATAGACATGTTAGAAACATTGTTATACTCTCGTTTAGGTTGTTAATGTTTTCTTTGCGTGCTATATTGTTCCCTTTAAAGATTATTTTCACCCAAAAGAATTCTGGTCGAGGGTAATTTTCAGCTTTATATTTGTTTCTTGAAGGCAATGCCATTAAAAGTTTAGATGCCAAAGTGGTGGATTCTTGTGTGCCTATGAATGTTTGTATATTCAATGAGAAAGAATACACTCAGGGGTAGCATCATGATTTCCTCATTGCATAGAGCTTTGAATTTTGTGCTGATTTAAAATTTTGATTTTTGTTGTCAAGTTCAGCTCTCATCTAAATGTGATAATAGGCTGTTCTGCATTAAATTTGAATTGCCTGAATTTGGGGGATATCATTTCCTTCAAGCATTTTCTCATCCGATTCGTTGCATCTCTCGGAGTCGTAATCCTCGAACATCCTCTCTTACATGGAAAAGACCAACTTCTGCCAGTTATCCTCTCAATGAACCTCAATCGCATGGATTACATAATGGATCAGTGGAATTTCGGCAAAATTCCTTCCATGAAACAAAACCTAGTCCATCATCAAAGCGGGTCAAATTGGGGAAGGAAAATAATTATACACTGGAGCAACCAGATGAAGAATGCAACTCTCATCCTTGCACTGGTAATCAGGTATATCTTCTCAATATTTTGGTTATCATAATATCAAAATCAAATTATCAGTAAGCAGCCTAAATATAATGCGGCTTGTATCTTTTTTAGCTATTCAAGTAACCTTCCCTTTTCATTAAATAGCTGAATCTGAGATGCTTGGTTATAATATTTTGCTGTACTCATGAATTTTCTTCCTCAAGAAGATATGCTTTTCTGCTTGAATTTTTGAACCTTCATTCACTCTCCTTTTAAGTATGCAAAGTGATGTCCTCTCAGGCCCCATGACAAAGCATGTATTTTCATTAATTCACTTGCATTTTAAGATGAAAACAAGCAGTCAAGCATATTTGTTATTCATAAGAACCTTATATATCAAACTCTTGATAGTTGTATGCTTAATAAATTTCTCACAAGTTTCATTATGTGTCTCAAGGTCTGTCTGCTACTTATAAAAAGGCTATTAAAATGTTTGCAGGGCATATAGTGATTTATGTCATTGTACCTCAAAATAGCAAAATAACTTTTGAGCTGAATCCTACCTAATAAGATATTAGTTTAATCCTCTTGATTGAACACTTTTAAACTTGTTATCTTGTTTATACTATGATTTAAGCATATCTAATGGTTTCACTCATATTTTCTGAGCTTTTTGTTTGTATTTTCTTATGAAAAGGCTATTAAAAATCTGTATTTTCTTATGCAGTAGTCATTGGATCTCTTTATTCTCATGGTTGCTCTCCTTGTAACTCATTTCTCCCCTGGTTGCCACATAATTCTAGCAGATTGTTTTTTGACACCTAATTTGTGGTTAGGGATTGCAATTCACAAATGAATGCTTAAAATCATAATACTACCTATTTAGGTCCTTTGACTTATATAATCTTAGAATGTTCTGTATATTCAAATTAGGAGGATTTGTTGTTCTTCCCTTTTCTATATCTTTTCTATTTAGATATAGGCTTGTGTATAGAAATTGGTTGATGTAAACTACAATTAAACACAGAAATAGAAAATCTCTTATATTCTCTTCCTTCTCTTCATTATCCACAAGGTCAGAAAGGGAGACTGGATTATTGCATCATTTAGGATGATGCAGTATAGAAAAGAAAGAAAAGAATTGCAGCGACATACAGTATGGACAGATCTTACCTTCATTACCACAATAATATTTTGCATAGGTTAGAAAATATATTTACGCATTAGCTTCAAATTCGAACTTTTGTTGTCAGAGCTTTTGTCTACTTTCATTACTGCTAATGTTGTTTTGATGGAACGTTGCTGAATCACTATTTTTGATATAGGTTGAGGATGCTTTTAGGACAAAGTTGGATGAAAGTCCAGGCAACCCTGAAGAAGTAGACAACTCGGCATCAGATTCAGAGAGTACTGAAGAAAACAATTTAAATTTTAAAGTTGCAGCAAGTGGTGGCTGTCCAATTTCGGACCTGACTATCTTTAAATACTGCTTGGGAGGCTTGACTGATAGGGCTCTTCTGCTGAAGGAGGTTGCAGCCTCTGCCTCTGAAGAAGATCTTTTGAGATTTGCACATGAGGTTTCTCTATATTCAGGGTGTTCCCATCACAGGTAATCCCCTATGGCTTTACTCATTCCAAATTTGATCATATTTAATTAATAATTCTATGCCTCTTGAATTATGAGTGTTGAAAACCATCTGAGTCGGTGTTATTCCCTGAATCTAGCATATGGTGCATTCTTTGATTTTTTTTAATTTGCAAAATTCAATGTCAACTTTAGCTAGCTAGATCACAAGTATCATTGGCAGTTTTTGATATGTTGTGCACAATCTTCTTGCTTAAAAAGTCTAACATATGTTAAATTAACATAGGGAAGTGAATGCTATTTTCAGTATCCTCTCCTTGTCTCTGCTTTTCGCTTCTAACTGCTAGAGAGCAATGAACAGTCTTTTTCTTTTCCCCATCTGAAGGGATTTTAAGTCAGGTGGTCAAAATTCTCTTGCCTGTCAGTACACCTCCATCATGACTTTTGGGATTAGTTTGGATGCCTGATCCTTTTAGTAAAATACATGCTTTCTCTTCCAGGCATCAAATAATGATCGCAAAGGGATTGATAGTAGAAGGGACCAGAGTTTGGAATTCAATCTCACAAAACAACCGTGCTGTTCATTGGGAAAATGTGGTTTTTGAGATTGAAGAGCAATTCCTGAAGATTGCTTGCTGCAATAGCAGATCACTTACAGAACAGGTTTCTCTCTGTTATCTTCTTCATCAATTCATGTGAAGTACTCAAAACTACTGTTTCTGAATAAAGTTACTGTTTATAGAATGTTTTGAGAGGTTTACTGCTATAACTACTGCTATGCTAATGCATCCGTTGGTTGATTGTTGTGTTAAGATTTATCAAAACCATTGAAGACATTTCATTACATTTAGAGATAATTTCTTGCGTTTATGAGATCTGCAGGCTAAAAATTGAATTAAGATAGGATCCCTCCCTAATTCTTTTATTAGTCTTTGGAACTTAGAAGTTAAATGCAAAATGGTTAGGAGTGTATTACCTATAACATGGAAGTTTTTGCATAAATGAACTTGAAGCAAGAAAAACTATGTTGCAAAGGTTTTTCCATTCCTCACTTTGTTAAGATTTAAATGATGTGTTAATAAATTTCTTTGTGAAAATATGGCATAGTTTTTAAACATCATTTGGTCGTTAAATTCATTCTTTCCTTTGATATTTTCTTTGCAAAAAATTGCGAGTCGTCAACCAACCTATTTATATGAGAGGCTTTGAGATTAGATTCCTTTTTCTGTTTGATAAATTTCTTTCAGTAAGCATTGTGCAGACTTATGGTAGAACAGGTGTCCTTGAGGATTTGTCATTGGTACTGAATGTCTTTCATCGTAATGTGTGTGGTGCAAGGGTAGGTGGAAACTTATAGGTAAGAATATGGGTGTGAAAGTTTCAAACAAGATTGGGAATATTTCTTTCTTTTGATATTGTTAAGAATCTTATATAAATCAAGTACGAAATCCATAAAGGGCGTATAATGGAAAGGTAATTAGCTAATTGATTAATATTAACCTTTTAGCATTAATTAGTCCAAGCCCAAGTAAAACCCAAATTACTCAACTTTATCTTCATGGGTTTTCGTCTCTTACCGATTATTCATCTCTTCCCAAATTATATTATGGTGTCAGAGTAGCTCCCTCCCGGTTTAGTTATTTCTCAGTTCACCGGTATTGCCAATGCATTTCAATATGGGCCCTCGTTTGAATGTCCAATTCTAGCAAGGCCTGTTCAAGTTCAATTTCAGGAAGAGGATTTCAAGTTTCAAGTGTCAGCTAGCTGTCCAGTCCCAGTTTCACTTGGGTGTTAAGAATCCCACATTAAACAAATACCAAATTCATAAATGGCATATAAGGCTGGAAAGTTAGTTAACTAATTAGTTAGTGCTAACCTTTTTGTATTGGTTGACCCAATTTGAAGTAAGCAAATTACTCAACTTTATCTTCATGGGTTCTAATCTTTTATCTAATCATTCAACTCTACATATAATTGATATATTCTGATGTTAGTAATATTAATTTTCTCCTTAATGCCATGGAAATTGTGTGGACATGTGAAAGGTTCTCACTAGAAGTCCTATTTCCTAGCCAATATTCTTACCAGAGATAGGAATGTCTTGTAGTTTTGAAATCATTATTGATTAGTTTGATTTAAGATGTGACTTCTTGGAGGATTTCCCATGGCTTGAATTTAGAAAAGATTTTCTTTTCAACTTTTTGTATGAGGTGATGGTAGCATTTCATTTAGCCAGGGTTGGAGTACATGAATTGGCTGATTGATTTGGGAAGAAGATAAAGGGAGAAACAGAAAGTGATAAAGGGAAAAGAAAGAAGGGTGTGGGGGAAAGGGAGGGGTGGGGGGGGTTGTGCACATGCCGCATACCTAGGAAGAGATGTGACTTTTATTTCTTTTCTTCTTGACATTTTGAAACCTGAAGAAAAAGGAGAGGAAGCTGGGGGAGAAGAGAGAGTTGTGGAGCACCTGTTTTCCTAATGTGTATGGGATTTTCAGTTTTTTGCATAACCCCATTCCTGATCTGCTTTCATTTTCAGGTTTACTCAGTTCATTATATGTAAAAACTTATTTCAAAGTTTATTACCTTCAATTATGTATTTGGATTGCTAATCCTTATTCATCACTTTCTTCTATGAAATTTAGAAAGGTGATTTTCAACTCATTCATGCAAAAAGTATACATTTTATTAGAAATAATTTTAAATTACTTTCTCAACTTTTTTTTTAAATTTAATGATTTAATATGAAAAGTATTGGATTAATTGATTTTTTAATGTTTAACTTGCAATAATGGCTTTGATTCTTAACATAATATTGTCTTTAGAATACTGAAATAACTTTTGAAAGGTATGGCCTATTTTATCCATTGTTTCAGGACTTTGAGATTCTAAGGAGAATTGCTGGATGCCGAGAGTACATTGCCCAAGAAAACTTTGAGAAGATGTGGTGTTGGTTGTACCCTGTTGCTTTCACACTATCAAGAGATTGGATAAACACAATGTGGAGTTCAACATCTCCAAAGTGGATAGAAGGATTTATTACTAAGGAAGAAGCAGAATTATCACTACAAGGTCCTAGGGGCCTTCAAGATCCTGGAACTTTTATACTGCGGTTTCCCACTTCAAGGAGCTGGCCCCACACGGATGCAGGTAGCTTAATCGTGACTTATGTTGGAAGCGATTGTACTGTTCACCACAGGCTTCTTTGCCTTGATTATATCTATAGGTATGCACTTACCTTCTTTTTTCTCCTGTTTTTCTTTCTTTTAATTGTCAAGTTATTCGTGGTGATTATGTACAAACAAAAACAATTGGCTTCTGATTGTATAAGGTAACTTGAAAATCTATGTGATGGTGATTTTCTAATGATGGAATGAATGGAATAAAGGGAATAAGGGGAAGTGATAATGTGTCAAATTTTGATCTTTGGGTGGTTCTTATGGTGATTTGCTAAAATAAATTTTTGAGGAAGTGCATGAACTTAAAAAAAAAAATTTTATTTACGGGTAATAGAGAGTGTGGTCTAGCAAGAGAAATTGTGATATTCATCTGAGAGTGTTAATCAGTAATTTCACACTCATATGGACACTTGTCTGCATGCGCACATATAAACTTATGCATTGTTCATCTGAAATATATAGCTTCCTACTCCCCAACTGCTGTGGGTTAATGATGTCACTTCAGACATTTTCAATTGCCTAATCCATTTGGAATTTTCCCCTTTGTGGGTGCTTTCCCCATTGCTTATGGAAAAAATGCCCCAATCTATTTGCAAATTCTTCTTCCAAATCCTTAAAGCATCTAACATTTCTTTTTAATTTTCTTTATTTTTCCCCTTTTTAAACAAAAATTTAGCTCACATTGAAGGATAATAGTTCAGAGAAGGGGAGCTCATTCTTTCTGTCTCCTATCCCTAACTCTTATTTTCTCTCAGTCACTCCTCATCCACTAATAGCCTCTGACATGGGTGTTGGAGGGTCCTGACCAGGACACAACCCTGGGGCCATGGCTCTGGCTTTTCCATTGTCTTGTAGGTCACCTCAGCCAATTGTGGTTAGATTTTTTGGTTTCATCAATTCCTATTAGTCTAACTCGTTTGACTGGATTTTTATGTACAATTATAAGATCCTTGACAAATGCCATCTGTTCTGATCAATTGCATGTTTACGTAATGGCTAGAAACTTGACATCAGAATCTTGTAAAGTCAATGTCAATTGTCTACCTTCATCTGAAACAAAACTCTCTACATTGAGAACATAGAGCTGGGAAAGAAGAAAGCTCAAGTACAATTTTAGGACAAATACAATCAATTGTTGGTTTGGCATTGAGGAATTTTTCATTTTCTAGTTGCTAATCAATTTCAAAATGGACTATTGAAAATAAAATCTAAAATTCAGCTCTCCGATTGCATGCAATAAAAGAATGAGGATTGAATCAGTTGAATTCTTAAGTTGATGGCTTAAACTTTCAGAAAACAAGGTACTTTATAGTACAATATAAAGTGAAATTTGGATTGTAGGAGTTTCTACTTCTCTTTTAGCAGTGTAGTTACTTTTTTGTGTTTCATTGTTTCATATATAAACTGCTTTTGTGATGCTAATACACACACACACACACACACACACACATGCATGAGTTAAGTGTATGGGGTTGTTGTAATGTTCTCAAGCAGTGGTTGTTTTCCTATGTAGCTGCGAGGAAAGTCAAATGAATATGAGACCACTACAAGATATGCTATTGGAGGAGCCTGAGCTCTCTCGACTGGGAAGGCAAGATATTGCTTCCTTTTTTTGATACTCTTATATACAGGCATATAAAATGCATGATATCTCTCAACCGAGGGCATTATTTTATTGTTCATCGATTTATTTCTCCATCTTGAAAATGCAGGATAATGAGAAGTCACTAGCTTGGCTGAGATGCTGGAGTATCTTTTTTCTGCTTTTCATTTCCGATCAGTCATCAACTTTGTTCACCACCACCACCACCACCCCTGCGCCTTTCATTCGGTAATCTCCAACCCCTTTTTCTAACATTTTTGGTGTATCTGGCCATTTATGAATTGTGATGTATATATGTAATCTTTTCATCACATCAAATAAATACAGTTGAAAAATTTCTAACGTTTTGAACTGGGATTAAAATATTGTCTAGCGCTAGTTTAAGGCGTTTTGTAACTGTAAGTTATTTTAAAGTTCTCAGAAATTGGATATTGAGAGAATTGTGTATTAGCCTGTTCTCAGGGTAACATGGGCTGTTTATACTGTTATTAAGATGATTGTATTAGGATAAGGATTATAGGAATTCTATATGATTTTTTAGTTAGAGCTTATTTAGGAGTTTTAATATCGCATTAATGTATTTTTATATTATTTTTAATATATTTTATTACTGTATATTATCAGTTATTTATTCGAAGAGCATTAAAAGCAATTTTTAGCGTTTTATGTTATGTCTAAGTTGTCAACTGTCAATTAACCTGAACTTGGAGGAAATATTTCTGTCTTTAATCTTTTTAACATAAATTATTTTATTGAATTAAATCACGTCCTACATTAGAGCTCCACGTACCAGGGGTTACTAAGAACTGCGAATCTTATGCTACTTTCCTTTTCGGAAAATAGCTTTTTTTTTCTGATCTTAAAAAAATATTTATAAAAAAATTTACTAATCCATTGTCTATAATATTAAAAATTAGTTGAAAATATAATTTTAACTAGTGATAGCCCGTGTTTTGCATGGTCGAAGAAAATAAAATAAAATTGAAAAAATATATATAGTTTATAAATTGTTAAATAAGATTTCTTTTATTATGTTATTAAAAAAATGTTATAAAGATGTATCAATAGTAAAAGAATATAGCTATAATTTTTAATTATTAGAGTAAAAAATTAGTAGATAGATGTGTAATTTATAGAGATAAAAAAGAAAAGCAGGTAGTAAAATTTAAAATTAATGTAAAAAATAATTAACTCACTATAAAATTCATGAATAAATGATTTATTTAAAATAATTAAAAGTTGTATAAATCATCAACTTATCATGTTATTAATTCTCTAACACTATAATTAATAATTATATTTAATATAATGTAATTTAATAAAAAAATAATTTTTAATTTTTAATATAAAATAATAACCACTCATCATGTAATTTATTTATATTATTAAACTTTATATAAATTGTTACTTAATATGCCAGTAATTCTGTAACATTATATTAATTTAAGATAATTTAATTCACTAAATAAATTAATTTATTTTTAAATAAATATAAAGATAAACCATAGAAAATATGACTCCACGAGATTCCAAATAAGAGTGACATGATTTTGTGGATCATTAAGGAATGAAAGTGACAATACTGGGAACTCCACTGACATATAATGGAGGATAGGCATAGCAAGACTACAAAAACCAAAGTTCTTCCTCTAAACCTTTGAAGGATTCTAGAAAGAAGGTGACTATAAAAGGACAATCTTTTTTAAGAAGGTAGCTCCTTCCATCATTCCCCTAAGTTGAAGAACATGAACGGAATATTTCTTGAACTTGTTCAAGGTAATTCAACATTACTCCGAGGATACGTCGTCTTCCGAGAAATCCTAACAGTAGGAAAAGAAGAAGACTACGGCCTTACAAAAGACGGCGGGTTTTAAACTGGACTAGAAATAGTTTGATACTGTGGAATCGAATGTAGAATGTTGAACTCATACTCTAACATTTTCTCATTATATTTTTCTCAAATAAAATAATGTTCCAAAAAGAAAATTCATTGATGGTTACAAAGATTGTTTTTAATAGTGTATATAGATTATAATTTATAAATTGCATTTGTTAATAAATTAACAAAAAAAATATCTTAATTAAAAAATAAATTCCAAAATTTTAAATTAAGTGGGAGCCAATAAATAGAATCATATATAGATAAAATTTTCAAAATGAGAACTAATTTAAGAGTCTTGTTTAATAGTTTTTTTTAAAAAATATAAAATCTAGAATATATATATATATATATATAACAATGATCATATTTTGCATTTAATAATCCCTTTATTCAATAGTTTGAGAAATTCAGTCAATCCCATAAGGTTAAATTAACATCAATAAAGTTAAATCTTTTAACACCACCACAATCAAAGAAAATAATATTGTTAACGTGAAAGTTTACATTAGTTACATTAGTATCAACTTAGCACATACAAAATCTTTCTTTTTTGCTTGAAGCTATATTGAGAAATAGAAAGAGTTCATACTAACAAAAATTAATAAAGATAAATTGATGCTCAAATAACGGTGCATGTTGAGATTTCAAAAAGATAAGAATAACAACTTCAAAGTCAGATGGAATAATTTTAAGCATATAATTTAGTAATTTATTCAAAATATTTGAATTGAAAATTTAGCTTCTAATATTAGTCTGGGGAATCTTTAGAACGTGTGGAACATGATATGCTTTTAATTGGAGTTTAAGTTATCTTTGAGCAAATTTGATTTTCCATGATACCTTCCATGGAAATTTTTTTTGAAATGGAATACTACTTCATTATTATTAAGATCAAATAGCAGTACATTACAAATAATAACTAGAGGGACAGTATCTGACTCAAATTTACAGGTCGAGCTAAAATATGAGCTACTAAATTCGTCGATTTTTTAATAAAAGACAAAGATAATAAGTAAAATCTCTTAAAAGAGATACAATCATGAATTAAAGTGGCAAAATAAGAATTATTTGCTTCATCTTTATCCAAAGCCTGCATCACCATCAAACTATCCATCTCAAGTATCATTTGACTCCCATTAAAATGTGCTTTTAACCAACTTAAAGCCTTCTTGACACTCGTAACTTCTGCCAGTAATGAATTTGAAACCAAACCCAAATACACGCTCCTACCATGCAAGGAGGCCCCACCTTATATGGATTTAATATAACACCCACCATCCAGCTCCGAAAGATTAGACGGCAAACGCCACATTAGATACTGGAGGCACCATTCTAACTAAATCTTATAAATTATCAAATGAATAAGAAGTTAAGTAATATTCATTGGTCGGGCAAATATTATATAATTTCTTTTAAAAAATATTTTAGGAAATCCTACAGAAAAACTATAAGAATTTCCCCTTAAAAATTGAAATTCAACTAGAACCTGCAAATACGAAGTACTCCCAATTCAAAAGCCCAATCAACCATCAAAATCCAATATCAACTCAACACAAAAATCAACTTCTATAACTTCATAGCCATACATCTCATTATCATCATAATAATTATCAAATTGAATGCATTCATGTATATATTTATTAAGTCTTATATATCTAACCATGCACAACTAACTTAGGAGAAAATTCTACATCCAAATATTTAATTAAATTCACATTTATAACCCTATACATAGGCAAAAAAAAGTACACATCAAACTTAATTTACATACACTCCAATAACATATTCTCCAAAATAAATAATAATTTTTACATGTCATAATTCTTAATTACATAAAACTAATTCTATCATTACCAAAAATAATCTTTTCTGCTCTGATGCTACTTCTCTGGTTTTTGAGCAACACCACAGTCTTAACCTATGTATGATAAAAATCAACGCGCTAATTATAAAATTCAATGGTGCTCACAAATCACATACTTACGATATTGCGATGGCAACATAATTTTTAAAAACATGAATTTTAGACGAAGTTTATAATCACAAAAACATTTGGAAAACAAAAACATACATACACCTACATAACACATAATATCACATTTCACTTACAAAACAATAGTAATCATAATTATCATCATATCATATCATATATTTATTACCCTTGATGTTTACCATTAAGCATGCTATTCATTTTAAATCCAAATTCCACATTAACATGCTTTAAAGATTCATTTCGTAACATAATTATTTATTCCTAAACTAATGTAAAATAATATAATGTAGTCTTATTAATTTATTATCCCTTGAAATATTTTTCTTAAGGGGCTTACACATACTTAGGAGAAAATAAAGCAGATAAGATTTTAGAAACTTATACATGATGGCCTTATTTTTCAACAGAATCAGAGGGCTTCAAGAGCCTAACATAAACTTATAGAGTGCATCCGCTCGAACATAAGGCACCCACGTGCCTAGCATATGATCATAGCTAATATCATAATGGCATGAAATACCGAACATGCTCATCTTATAGAATAAATCAAATCACACATCAATTTCATACCAAGCGTATTAGAGCCCAAACACTTATCCTTCTTTCTTAATTCATAACATTTCTCATAAAATTCATTTTCTTTTAAAATTTTTAAAATCATGAAAAAATTTATCATGAATAAAAATTATTATCACATAAATCATTCTTTCTTAATACAATTCATCCTATTCAAGACAATAAATGCATTAGGCAACAAATTTTCCAATTTCTCATAAACTTTAATCATAGGAAACTTATCAAATAAACATGCCTATACAAGGCAAGTTACTATTACTCAAAATGTATATTAACATAACTAGAAAATCCAAGCATCAACTAAAAAGAAATAAAAGTAAGCCTTACCAAGAAGTGAAGAAAGAGGAAAAGGGTTTTCTTTTGGTTTTAACGTGCTAACATCCTTAATTAATATCCAATAGCATAACTATATATTCATATTCCCAAATTACATACATGGAGCCAAGGATTTCCAAATTCTACTGAGTTTAAGTCATAGGAAATTTGCCAAAAGACCACATTCATATAAACTAACTTTATCAATACTTAAATACATCCAAAGCATGACATTTAGAAGCATAAACATGAACCAAAGAAGCTAGAACATCACTCAACCATCCATAGTGGTTCAGGCTCTCTTGAAGAAAAGGGGAGGGGGATTTTCTTCATGCATTTAACCATACTCATAGTGTCTAAACTCACGCAAGAACATAATTATTTAATCAAAATCCAACAATCAAAGCAATTCATACGAAATTCCAAACTTTCCACAAAATAGCATTAATTCTCAAAATCAAAAATTGAAAGAGGAAAAAGTATCTATGAACACTAACCTTAAAATCAAGCTTTTAAAAGCTTTAGCAAGCCTTAAACCTTTGCTTTTCCTTTGTCTTTGGTGGAGGGTGCTCCCACCTCTAAGCAAAGGAGCAAAAATCCAAAAATCAAATAAAGAAAGGAAGATAGAGCATGTATGAAGATGAAGATGCAAAAATCTCAATTAACTCTTAATAATCATGAATCCCAACTTATTTGACTTAGCCTCAAACTCTAAATTCTTCAAATCTACTACTTGATATCCAAAGGTTAGCTTCAAATCTTTAAGGGGTGATGCTAGAAATTAATTTAATTTAGTTGGTTTAAGTGTTTCCTTGAAGAAAATTTGAAAGAAAAAGAGAGAAGAGGGAGATATGATAGTCGGCCAAGTGAAGAGGAGAAGAGAGGACTAAGAAGAAATGGTTGCTAAGGTGATAAGGGTTGACTTTTATAGTCAATAAAGGTATTTAATCATTAATCAACAACTTCCTTAGTTGGCTTAACATGGATGGTTAAGATTAAGTCAAAAGTATTCTAATCCAATGGCTAAAAATATTCTCCAATCAATTCTCCTCAAAATATTATTTACTTCTACATAATTCTTAAACTTACTGCATAAAAATAATTCCTCAATTTCTCCAATTAATAAAATACCAAAATTCATTATTCACTAATTATCTAAATTTTTTAAATAAATTCATGTTTTATTTTCTACCCATCAAAATTATGCATGCATACTCCAAAAATATTAAATAAAATATAAAACATATATAGTAATTTTTTTGATCGAAATAATACCGATTCTTGGACATGTGGTACTATTCACATATCGATAAATTACTATTTCAGATATTGAAATACTGAGCATTAAATTTAAACTTTTTAAAAAAAAAGTAAATGATGAATTTGTAATATAGATTATGGTGTTGGATATTGGATCTTTGTTGATTGATTATTGAAGATGCGTATTTTAGGATAAGGAACGAGCTTAGATTTATTTTATTTGTAAAATCGGTTTTCTTATTCATTAAATTGTTTACACCTTTAGAAAGACAACTTCATTTTGAAAATGAGGTTTTGAGAAAAAGACTCTTACTTTGGTAAGATTTTATTTTGGACCACCCTCTTTAAGGAAAACCTTGAATTGATCATTTTATTAGAAATGATCAATTTGATTCTAACTAGAGTCTAGGTAAGAAAGTTTGGTATAATCTAGGGAAAGTGTTAGGTACCCAGATCACTCAATCATAAATCGACCTCCATCATTTGTATATTCATTCACAATTTTATATTATAATTAACCTTAATTGAGATGATAAAACATTTTTAATGAATTTTCTAAAATATGGCTATCATGTATATCATCAATCAATTAATAATAACAAATCATAAAACCAAAATCATACAAAAAAAGGAAGGAGAAACAAATTACAACCAATCTCCTAAAATACATTCTACCCTTTTTGTCCTTTAAAATTTTCCAAACCCCTTAATTATTACAACAAGCAATTAATTAGAGTTCATTATGAACTCTTTACATAATGCGCAATAATAAAACAATATAGAAAATAAATCAACCATGAAAGAATTAAAAAAACCCAGCCAATCATGAATTAAACACAACAACAATCAATAATAATACAAGAACAAGCACAATAATAAAAAGGAAACAAAATAGATATTAACAACATTAATGCTTAAGGGTTAGTGCATTTAATGAATATAAATGAAATAATAAGGTGTGTGTAAATATAAATGAGCTTGAAAATTAAATTGCTGAAATTTAACAAAAATGGAAAGGTAGTAAGTAAAAGCCGCTAAATTCAAGTTATAAAAAGATTTGGATTCAAGAATTTGATGTTCATCATTAATGATGAACAAATATGACTATTACAATCCATTTATTGATTATTGTTGTTTATTAAGGCCAAAATTAAACTAAAACAATATGATAAGCATAAATGCTTAGTCTAGACCTAAAAAGACCCATAAAGCTTGTGGCTTGCGGCGCTACTAATAAAGTCAGCAGACTTTGGTTGATCACGGGTCTCCCTCACAATCAATAAAGAATGAGAGATTTAACTTACCAAAAGAAGAAAGGAGAAGAAGTAAATAAATAAGAACTCTCATATATTACCTTGTTTGGAGAAATCACAAATGTTAGATGAAATATGAACATCTTGATCCTTCCTCAACAATCAGGGAATCAAAAATTAAATGAGTGTTTGTTGGTGATTGATCACAAAAACTCAATGAAGTTGTGGAAAACAATTGATTGATCTCTTTGATTCAAGCTATAACACTTGTTATAGTTTAAATCTAGAGAATGAGAAAAAAATTTTCAAGAGTTTCTCTTTTAGACTCCCCCCCTTGTGTTAAATTTGGATACTTATAGCTCAACTTATGATTTAAATATCAAAATTAGTGCTGTCATGCTAGCCCTCTCATATATCCCAATTAATTGCTCATTTTGGCCAATAAAATGGCAAGATTATGTCTTGAGTCCTTCATGGAAGTTGCTTCTAGGTATCTTCAAAATTCACTAAATTTAAATTTGTTTAATTTGAGTGCTAGGATAAGTAGAAATTAAATAAACATTGAATTTGGATGTGCTAAATTAGGTATAGGTTGTTGTTCTGTGTTCTTAGCTTATTTTTACCATCTTAAAGATTGATCTAGACTCTAAACCCTTCATATCATTTGTAGCATTTTTTATTAGCTTTCTAATGAATAAGTTTCACTTAGTTTGAAGACATATAACTCTAGTTATGCCCTAAAAACGTAAAAAAGGTCAAGGTTGCTAAAATGCTGGAAATTTCTTGATTTAGAACATTTATTCACAAAACTCTTAAAATCTTATCTAACTTGTAAACAAACCTAATACAAGGAACTACATGTAAAATTACTCAAGAAATACTAAATATAGTGGGAATAAATATATATTTTTGTACTTATTACACGAGCCATGGAAATTACTTATTTAAGACAATAGTATGTTGATTTGTATTTAATAAAAGTTACATCTTGAGTATTACCATACCTTTTAAATGATCGTATGCCCTTGTTTCATGATGATTTGTTCGTGTACCAAGTTTGTTTGAATACTCTTGCTAAGTCTTGAGAAATGGTGAATTTCCTATGACATAAGTCATAGGGATTTTTGAAGTAAAGAGTGGCATTATGTATGTTTTAAGTGAAATTGTGTTTCTTATGATATATGAAATATTTTGGATGACTTGGATAGGAGAGAAATGATTTAGTTGAGGAGATACACTTTTATGCTAAAAAATATTTCCTATGACTTGATATTTAAGAATTTTGAACCTTGCTTATTATTTAGCATAATGGCATGCTTACATGTATTTAGGAAATGATATGATGGTGTTGGCTTATGAATTAGTAAAGTAAACATGAAAATTTGCTTTTATGACATGAAATTCCTATGTTAAGATAACCATGATTAAATAAGTATCACTTGTTGACTTAATTTTTTTCTAAATAAAGAATTTATGATAAATTCTAGCATATTAAAGGAAGAATGAGATTTATGAGAAAATTTATGAATTAAGAAAGAAAGTTAAGTTTTTGGACTCTAATATACTTGGAGTGAATTTATTGTATGATTTGATTTATTATGTAAGATGAGTATACTCAACTTCCATGCCATTATGATATGAGCTATGATCATATGCTAGGCATGTTGGTGCCTTATATTTGAGCCGACGCTCTCCATGTGTATAAGTTAGGCTCTTTAAGCCTCTATGATTATGTTGGCGAATTAAGGCCATTATGAATAAGTTTATAAAATTTTCTCTGCTTCATTTTCTCCTAAGTATATGTGAGCCCCTTAAGAAAATACTGTTAAGGAAATTAAATTAGTAAAAATGTGTTCTATGATCTTAGTTCACTATATGATCTCAGTTTTAAGCATAGTTCTGAAAATTGGATCGAACTGGCCGGTTCGACCGGAAACTGGACTATGGTCCCATTCGAGTTGCGTTGAATAATCGGGTGTACAAAAAATTCGACTGAACTGGTAAAAATCGAATGAAAACCGGCTAAAAAATATTGAACCGAATAGGTAAAAAATCGGTTCGATTCAGTTTCTAGTTATTTTTAAAAATTATGGATTTTTTTTAATTTGGGCCTCCAAATTTTTTAATCTTTGAGCCTTTTTATTTATAAACCCAAATCCTAATATATTAATTAAATAAAAAATAATAATATATTTTATAATAATTAATTTTTTAGTTTTAAATATATTCATATTTAATTTTTTTAAATTATTTTTCTTTGTAAAACCCAAATTTGAAAATTTTGTTTATGAGTTCAAAATTTTTTTTGTAACCTATATTTTCAATTTTATTTAATAAATATGTTTAGAAATATTATATATAAAAATTTGATTCAACCGTATTACGGTCGAACCCTTCGGTTCGATGAATCTCCACCTTCACCGGTTTACTGACAGGTCCGGTTATCAGAACACTAGTTCTAAGAATATACGTGACTATATTATTAAATGGATCTTTAAAACATGTTAATGTGAAATTTGGATTTAAAATGAAAAGCATGGTTATATGTAAAATATATAATGAATATATGACATGTTATGATGATAAATATGATTGCTATGGTTTTGTAAGTAAAATATGAAATTATGTGCTATGAATGTGAAATCATGTTTTGTTATTTAAATATTTTAAGAATATTAAATTTTTTTTAAATTTATGTCTTTTTAAGATTATTGCCACCGCAAATTGGGAATGTATGTGATTTGTGAACACCACTGAGTTTTATACTCAACGTATTGATTTTATCACACGTAAGTTGAAGGCTGTGGTTGCTACTCAAGTGGAGTTGAAGAGATTATTTTTTGTAGTAATAAAATTAGTTATATGTAAATAAGAAATATGGCTTGCAAAATTGTTACTAATGGAGAATGTAATATTTGGATTATATAAATCAAGTTTGATGTAAATTATATTTAGGCTTATGTTTAAGAATATAAATGTGGAATTTTATTGAATGTTGGATATACAAATTTCCCCTAGGTTAATTATGTATGATTAGCTTCTCAAGATTTGATATATATATATATATATATATATATATATATATATATAAATGCCTTAATTTGATGATTATTATGATGGATTTGAGTAATTGAATGGTTATGAAATTATAAAAGTGAAGTATCATGTTGAATGTTCGAGTTTGATGGAGATTTGGAGTTTTATATTAAGAGTGTTTTGTATTTACATGTTTGTGCAAACTTTGTTTTTTTTTGGAAAACTTTTGCAGTTTTTCTGTAGGATTTTCCCAATTCATTTAAAAAAGAAAATTTCTTGCTAAACTTGTAAATACTTAATCACTTACCATTCACAACTTAATTTATATGATTTATATGTTAGTTAGAATGATGCCTCCGGCACCGAATGTGGGGTCCACTGTAAAATCTTTCGGGACTGGGCGGTGGGGATTATATTTAGTGATATCAGAGCTAAGGTTTATGCGGCTCAGGATTTACCTTTGATTAAAAGAATATAAGTGATTAAGTGACGAGACATGCCATATAAATTTCATAAGTAATATGACTCTAAAGCAGATCTTTAATGAATTTTATTAGAGATAGAATGTGGACAAATATTTTGGATTATAGTAGTAATATGACCTACTATTGGAGAGTAATGTCATTGTAAGTAGTATATGTAAAGATTACAATTGATGATTTTTAATTATATCTTTTCAGATAGTTTGGAAGACTTACTCTTTGGAGAAATTTTTAAAAGCTAAGGATAGAGTTTTGATGTAGTTATTAGAGATGTGATGATTTTTCTTAGGTATTAAGGGATTTGTTTTCTTCTCTCCTTCGAGTAGGTATGATTTTCATATAGTCTTAGTGTGGTTGAGATTTGACAAGATAATTGTGAATTTTGACTTTGATATTGATTTGCATTTATGATATAGATAGTATGAATGTGTTAAAGATAGTTTATTTAGTTTGAAGTCTTAAGAATATATCTTTTTTCTTGGTTATTGAATGATTGATTTTGTTATGAAGATTTCTCGTTCCTTGATTCATGGATATAAGAAAGGTTATTTTTCAAGTGCGGTTTTACAAAGATTTTGAAAGATGAGAAGATTATTTTGTAAATGAAGATGAATTTACATGTGTGAATTCATGTAATTATGGAAGTATGTTGGCTTGTCAATTTTGTATGCATTGATAACATTTACATGAGATATAAGCACATGATGTATATGCATGGAGCATGAACATGTATACATATGTACTGTGAAGGATATGTCGAGAATGAATTTCTAAAATTACCAAGTGAATATAATACATGATTTGAATTTGAGGACATCAAATTTTATATAATTAATAAGGACAAATGAATTGATAAATGATAAATTCTAGTATAAGAATTTTGATGAGAAATACATGAATTTTGAATATATGATTATTATGGTTATAAGGATAAATACTTTCTTTGGTGAAATGGAAAGAATGTGTAATATATTTGGATGACTGTAATTTATAAGATATAAATGATATATGTCTTGGGATGATTTACTTTGGATATAAGAAATGATCACTATTTCGAGAAATAATAATATTTTATGGAGGAATTATATTTTATTTTTTCATAAGTCATTTATGAGATATGTGGATGATATGAATTATTATTATTATTATTATTATTATTATTATAAGAAAAGTAAATTGTTGTTCTCGATGAGAATCAAATTATTTTAACTCTTATGTGCCAAATATTTGAGCTTGAATAGTTGTAGCACCCAATGATTGATTATGGTATAAGTAGGAAAATTGATTTCCATGAAGTTATGTTCTTAGGTATTTAAGGTAACTATTGGATCCTTAGAAATTGTGCAAGATAAATGCAAGGATTGACTTATTTGTAAAGTTCTATGATTTTAGAGAAAGTGAGTGACTCTTCTAAATGACCCAAGATAATTGTGCTATATAAATATTGTATCATGATTGCTAAATGAATTGATAAATGATAAAGAACATGCAAAGATAGTTTGCTCAATTATTGGATTTATGCTTACAGATAATGTATAAGGATTAGATAAGTAAAAATGATTATGGTCATGTTAGGGTGTTAATATGAAGAAGAGAATGATCTATGGAAGTTGAAAGAAATAAGACTTGACGTCATCTAGATAAGGTTTATGATTATGGTTGTCATTAATTACTGATTTTTGATTGATAGAAAATCATGATTTCCAAGAATAAATGGAAATGGAGACAATGAGTATTAAGCCTAGACTATATATTTTAGGAATGTATAAGCTAAGTGTGAATTGGTAAAAATAATAGTTTGAGGTGATCTTATTAAAGTATATAAGTAATCATGTTAACATGAAAGGATTTGGTGTAATAGCTAAAAGAGTCATTGGCAAGAAATGAAAGGTTTATGGAATTGTAAGGAATTATTATGATTTGGGGAGTATGATATGACTTGATGAATTTTACTTGATGTTATTTATTAAGTCTTGTAGAATAAATGAGCAAGTGAGTATAATGTACATATGTAGCATCTGCATGAAATTGCATGACCTTGTTGCTACATGTACTCATCTTGTGTTTTAATAAGATTTGAACTTATTATTTGCCTTTTGCAACTCCCTTTTTGGCAAATGCTTGTAAATGTGAATATATGTAAACACGTATGAAAGTGTTTTTGGTGGATGTATATTCTTTGTTATTAGTTATGTTGGTTTATTTATTAAACCTCAAAGCATAATCTTTGATTTTTGTATATGGTTCTTGATTTGTAATCTAGGGGGAATAAGGGGTGTTGTTAAGTGATTCTTATAAAAGATTTAAGAAAAATCTTTAAGATCTATAGAGCTTGGAAAAATAATAAGATTATTGTATAAATATTAAATTTGGAAAGACTTGATTTTTGCTTGAATGATTATGTCTTTATATGGATACATGATTTTGGAGAACTTTGCATATATCATAAGAATATTAGGTATTAATCTATTCAAGCGGAATGAAATTGAGACAAACGAATTATGAGATTTTTAATATTTGATTCCATGCAAATTTGAGGACAAAATTTTCTTAAGAGGGGTAGTATTATAATGCCCCAAAATTTTGTATCTTAAAATGGTATTATTTAGTAGGGTCATGAATGGTATCACCCGAGAGAAAAATAATATTTTATTTAGATCTGAGAATGATATTGGATATAATTAATAATTGTAGAGTTAATTAAACAATATGTGATTTATCTTAATTAATTTATGTTAAGATATAAATTTTTCATTGCTAATTAAGTAGTTTTGATAAATAGGGATTGACTGGTCCATGAATAGTAACACCCGACCGAAATTTGGAATTTTGGACCCGAAAAAAATTATGGTTCTTAGCTAATATTTTTAATATTTATTTTGGATCATGTATACATTATTTTAATAGAAAAAAATTATGAATTTATTTGGAGAATATAAGTTATTAGTGAATAGTGAAGTATGATATTTTTATTAATTAAAAAGAAAAATTGGAGAATTATTATTGTCGAGTAATATTAATATTTATGGTGGAGAAAAATATTATTATGAGAAGTGATTGTAGAGAATTAATGGGAGCCATTGAATGAATTTTTGAATATTAAATCCTAGCCACACATTGAAAACTTCTTAAGGAAGTTGTTTTTTTACCTCACAGTTCCTATCTCTCTTCCGCTCAATTCACAATAAAAGAACATTCACTCCTCTATTCTCTACAACTTGACTGAACCCTCTTCCTCTCCCCCTTTCATTTTTCTTCGAACATGTCTACAAGAAATCAATCAAACCAAGTAACTTAAGTTAATTCCTACAGTTGAAGACTTGGAGCTTGGTTGGTATTTTAGTTGCCTAAGTTCAAAAAATTTGGATTTAATGCTATAGTTTAAAAGACTGAGCTACCAAGGTTGGATAAAGGGAAATCAAAGGTTTAATTATTAATTTTGGATTTCTCTAAGGTTTCTAATTGAGGTTAGTTCTCATAAATTTCATCTTTTTATATATTTTCTTAAGTTTTGGATTCTAGAGTTCTATGTTAGGAATTTTGGGATTATGTGATTTTTGGCTCGAGCAACATATGTTATTAAATTAAATGTGTTCTTAATTGAGTTTAGAAGTTGTTTTTGACCCTTTCTACTTTTCATCTGTATTTCACCTCCTAATGAAATTTATAGGTCTACTTCTTTGCTTTCCAACCCATCCTCTTGTGTCCAATTTAGATGTTCAACTCATGATTTAAATACCAAAATTGATTCTGTCATCGCATCCTACTTATATATCCGAATTGATTGCCCATTTTGGCCACTAAGATAGTCAAATTATATTTTGTGTCCTTCATAAAAGTTGCAGGTCTACTTCTTAGCTTTCCAACCCATCCTCTTATGTCAAATTTAGATACTTATAACTCAACTTATGATTTAAATACCAAAATTAGTTCTGTCATGCCAGTCCTCTCATATTAGAGATTTGAAATCACCTAATCATACAGATTACGAACATACAATCAAAAAGTAGATTTACAGATTGCGAAACGGAGACTTTTCTTATTTACGGAATGGCCTTCTACGGCTATAGCTTAATTGCACCTTGATTGCTAATTTATTATGACAAATCTTAGTTAATTAATACTTGATTTAATGTTTGTTTGCAGATTTGGTGGCAAAAATTATAAGAAAGAAGAAGAAACTCTCTGCTCTCTTTTCTTTTCTCTCTAGCATGTGTGTGTAAAGAGAGGGCAGTACTCTTTTTAGGTTTTAGCATTAACTCTTTTTTTTATGTTATATTTTTTTTATTCTTATATTAATTAAGTAGCCCACACACTAGGCCCACTTAATTAAATAAATCCAATCTATATATATATAATCCTGAAGCAAAATATGTGAGTTGACACTCTATTTTTTAAGTATTCTACTTTATCTTCTTTTAGAAACTTTTGGATTTTTTTATTTTTCTATATTTTAATTGGATAGTTATATTTTTTAATTTTAAAATGAATATTTAGATAATAACAATATTTTTTTAAAATCCAATATAATTTAACAACTACTTTATTTTATTTAGTATTTGATTTTCATTTTTCAAAATTTAAAATTTTTTAAAACATTCTATTTTATCTTTTTTTTAGAAATTTTTGAATTTTTTTCTTTATTTTTCTATGTTTTGATTGGATGGTTATCTTTTTTTTTTTAAATTTTAAAATGAATATTTAGATAACAGCAATATATTTTTGAAATCTGATCTAATTTAATAAATATTTTATTTTATTTAGTATTTGATTTTCATTTTTCAAAATTTAAAATTTTTTAAAAATAATTTGGCTTTTGAAAGTTTTTAATGAAATTTTTGAAATTTTTTTCTTTATTTTCTATATTTTGATTGGATGATTATATAATATTTACATAACACCAATATATATTGAAATCTAATCTAATTTAAAAAGTATTCTATTTTATTTGGTATTTGGTTTTCATTTTTTCAATATTTAAATTTTTTTAAAGATAATTTAGTTTTTAAAAATTTTTAATTTTATATCTATATATGTATCTATATATAATCATAATTATTAGCTTAAGTGAACAAGATTATTGTTTTTGTATATATAGTTAGTGTATGAATTGTATTTATTTTTAATTGTATGCTTTGCTTTCTTTTATTTGTTAATTTGTTAAATGTTGAATTTTTTTCTTTCTTTTGTATAGGGCATCAATTAGTGTATTTCACACATTTTCGTTTATATTTATAATCTAATTATTTTCTCGTGGGTAAGTATCAATCATCATACTCCTCATCGGACTCAATATTTCTTGGAATCATGCATTTTCAAAAAGGACTTTTTGCATCCGTCATCGTTCCTACTCGGTAATGATATCCAATCGAAATTGTGTATGAATGAAGTTATACACTTAAAATTGTTCCACCTGACTTTGAAGCTACGATTCTTCTCTTTTTAAAATCTTAATATGTATCATTATTTGAGCACCAATTTACCTTTATTAATTTATATTAGTATGAACTTTTTCTGTTTTTCAATATAGCTTCAAGTAGAAAAAAAAGGCTGTGTATGTACTAGGTTGATACTAATGTAAACTTTGCATTTATAACATTATTTCCTTTGATTGTAGTGATGTTAAACTATTTAATTTTATTGGTGTATAAACCTGACCTTATGCAATTTGCTGAATTTCTCAAATCCTTGAATGAAGGGATTATTGAATGCTAAATATGGTCGAAAATATTTGTTATATATATATATATATATCCATTTTATATTTTTTAAAAGAAACTATTAAGCAGGACTCTTATATTAGTTCTTCACTTTCAAAATTTAAAAGAAACTATCGATGCTTAAACCTACCAATGATGGAGGTTGTGAAAAAAGAGATCCTGAAACTCGTAGATGCAGGTGTGATTTACCCGATTTCAGACAACAATTGGGTTAGTCTGGTGCAAGTCGTACCCAAGAAAACAGGCATAAATGTAGTAGAGAATGATGATGGAGAGTTGGTGCCCACTCGAGTTCAAAATGGGTGGAGAGTTTGCATAGACTACATGAAGTTGAACGCATCTACCAAAAAAGACCATTTTCCACTTCCTTTCATTGACCAAATGCTTGAGAGATTAGATGTATGTTCTCACTATTGTTTCCTTGATGGTTATTCAGGTTTCTTTCAGATTTCGGTGGCACTCGAAGATCAGGACAAAATGACTTTCACTTGCCCTTTTGGCACTTTTGCCTATCGACAGTTGTCGTTCGAACTTTGCAATGCTCCAGCCATGTTCTAAAGGTGTATGGTGAGTATATTTTCAAATTATGTATAGAATATAATAGAGATTTTCATGGATGACTTCACCATCTATGGTGATTCTTTTGATGCATGTTTGATTAATTTCATCAAGGTTTTAGAACAATGTTTGGATTCAAATTTAGTTTTAAACTATGAAAAATGTCGTTTTATGGTGGAACAAGGTTTGATTCTAGGCCATGTTGTGTCCTTGAAGGGTATTAAGGTAGATAAGGCTAAAATTAATGTAATTAAATCTTTACCTTACCCCGCCAGCATGTGGGAAGTTCGTTCTTTTCTTGGTCATGCAAGATTTTACAGGCGTTTCATCAAGGACTGTTCAAAGGTAGCACAACCTTTGTGCCAGCTACTTCAAAAGGATGTGCCATTTGAGTTCAATGAAGCATGCGCAAAAGCTTTTGACAAGTTGAGAGAAGAATTGATTCTGCGCCAATTATCCAACCTGCAAATTGGGAATATCCTTTTGAGATCATGTGTGATGCGAGCAACCATGCTGTGGGAGCTGTTCTTGGACAGCGAATTGGGAAGAATCCGCACGTGATCTATTAAGCATCAAGAACACTGGATAATGCATAGTACAATTACTCTACTACAGAGAAAGAGCTTTTGGCAATTGTATTTGCATTAGAGAAGTTTCAATCCTACTTGCTAGGGACCAAAGTCATTGTGCATTTCGACCATGCAGCTTTTAAGTACCTGCTCACCAAGGAGTCAAAGCCTCACCTGATTCATTGGATACTCCTTCTTCAGGAGTTTAATATAGAGATAAAGGATAAGAAGGGCTCAAAAAATTTAGTTGTTGATCATCTCAGCCGGTTAACATTTAATGAAAAGCCATTTCCTTTAAAAGATGACTTTTCGGATGAATATCTCTATAGTTTAAGTGATAAGTTTGTTCCATGGTTTGCTGACATTGTCAATTATCTTGTTATAGGTTCACTTCCAGAAGAATTATTCAGAGCTGAGAAAGAAAAAATTCGTAAGGAGTCCAGGTACTATGTATGGGATGACCCTTATCTTTGGAAGTTTTGCTCTGAACAGGTTATTCGAAGATGCATAGCAGATGTAGAGATTCAAGATGTACTGTAGTTCTATCATTCTTACTCATATGGTGGGCATTTTGGACCTAGTCGGACTGCTCGCAAAGTACTGGACTTTGGTTTGTTTTGGCCTGCTGTGTTTCATGACTCGTACTTATTTTGCAAAACTTGTGAGCGCTGCCAACGAATCGGTAATTTGGGTAATAGAGATCAAATGTCACTCACGTCTATCCTGATATGTGAGATTTTTACGTGTGGGGCATCGATTTCATGAGACCATTTCCAACATCTTATGGAAATTCATACATTCTACTTGTTGTGGACTATGTATCAAGGAGGGGGGAAGCCAGAGCTACAACGACTGATGATGCTAAAACTGTAGTGAGTTTTGCCGAAAGTAACATTTTTTGCAGGTTTGGAGTTCCTAGAGCTATTATCAGTGACCGAGGGATGCATTTTTGCAACAAAGTCATGGCTAATTTTTAAAGAAATATGGAGTTACACACCATGTTTCCACAGCTTACCATCCTCAGACGAGTGGACAGGTTGAGGTCTCTAACAGAGAAGTGAAGTCTATTTTAGAGAAGACGGTCAATCCGACTAGGAAGAACTGGAGCCTTAAATAGACTACGCTCTCTGGGCCTATCGGACGACATATAAGACCCCTATCGACATGTCCCCGTATCGTTTGGTTTTTGGTAAGCCGTGTCACCTACCAGTAGAGTTGAAACATCGTGCATCTTGGGTTATTAAACAGTGCAACATGCGACTAAAAGAAGCAGGTGAGTAAAGGAAGTTGCAATTACAAGAGCTAGAGGAAATTAGAAATGAAGCTTATGAGAGTGTCAAGCTCTATAAGGACAAGACTAAGACTTTTCATGATAAAATGGTGTCCAGAAAAAATTTTTCAGTTGGACAAAAAGTTTTACTTTTCTACTCAAGATTGAAATTATTTCCTGCAAAGTTAAAATCTAGATGGATAGGACCTTTTGTTGTTACTAACATTTTTCCTCATGGTGTAGTGGAAATTAGAAGCTTGGAAACTGACAAGATTTTCAAATTTAACGGCCACCGTCTTAAGCCATTCTATGAAGAATTCATAGTTCCTGAGCCAGAGGAGATACATTTGGCCAGTCCCAGTGTTGAGGATTAAAGCAGGAATGTCTGGCCTAAAACGTTAAACTAGGGAACTTGTTGGCAGGCAACCCAATATTAGGCTTGCCCAAGCCTAATTCCTGTCTTTATTCTTATTTACTTTCATTTTTGTTGTTATTATTTTATTTTATTTTGAGTCATCTTCTTCTCTTACTGCGATGATGTTTTTATTTTCTAGGTTTGCATTAGAAACCAGAGGTGCTGGATTTACCTCCCATGATTAAAACAACAAAAAAAAAAGAAAGAAAGAGAGATATTAACAACTTATTATTAGTTTTTTTTTACTTTGTGTTATGTTTTTACCCTCCAGGTAACATTAGTGTTACCTTTAGTCTCCTTTATTTCATTTTCTTTTTCTTTTTATTTTTTCTTTTCTTTCCTTGTTTCCTTTATAATTCTTTTTACTTTTACTTCTCACTATTCCCTTTTCTATTTTACCATTTAACCTAGGTCACTATTCCTCTCTCTTGATTCTATTGCAGAAATCTCATCCACCAATTGCAATAGCTCCACCCTCCGTTGGAAACCTAGAATGTCGCGCACGAAGCAGCAAGCCGCCCGACTTTCAGCTAGCACTTCCTCAGCTCTGCCACAGTGACGTAATGTCACGCCTTTAACCTCCCTATCGTGTGACAGCTCCGATAGAGAGGAGGAGTTGCGCTCTGCCTCCCCGATTAAACCACTAGCTGCGTCCCCTTGATCTGACACCGCACCCAGCACCAACCATCACCAACGCCAGCAACAGCCCCAAGTGGCTATGACTGTGCCTTCGCCTCCTATTGCCTAGCGCCGTCAGACTCGTTCACAAACCCAACGCGCTCAAGGCACCGCGTGACCCATTGCAGCAGCACAGCGGTGAGCCACACAATGGCCACCACCACGCGGCTCTACCTCTAATGTCACTCCTTTTGCATCTGCCACCCTAATTCCCCCTATAACTGTGCCACTTGCTTCAGACCATCAAGATGATAGTGATCCACCTCCTCCTCGAAGTCGCGCTAGAATGCGAAGAGGTAAGAGTCAGTACCCTCTTAGCCCCTCTGATTTGAATGGCGCTTTAGACTTTGATTTCATTATCCACAGAAATAGGTGTGCTTTTGTTCAAAATCTCAAAATTATACCATGTAAATCTATTGATGTGCCTTCTCTTATTGCGCTTCATTTGCATGATGAATTTTGTGGATTGGTTAGAGGGAATTTTTCTTTTATCAGTATCCTGCGTTCATAGAACTATGTCTGGAATTTTACTCTACTTTTGAATTTGTTCACTCTTGAGAGTCTTTCCGGCTTAGTACGCTTGATTCTATTAGGTTTTGATTGATGGGTCATATGCTCAGTTTTTCTGTTACATCTTTTAATATTGCATCGGGTGTCCTTGATAGCGAGTCTGCTAAGAGTTCTGACTATTTGAGTGCCTATTGTGATTACCCTGATGACTTTAACTCTTTAGATGCCTATAAGACACTCATAGGTCAAGCTGATATTATTTTTCATGCTATTCGGTCTAAGGCCAACTTGATTCAATATGCTACATTGCGATATATTTATCGTTTTTTGGCCACCACAATTTTTGGTCACACTGAGGATACTACCGTTCTCTTGAAACCTGAATTTTTTTTCTTGTGATGTATGGTAACTAGGCGGCAAGTGAATCTTGGTTTTTGGCTTGCCACCTAGTTTGAAAATATCATTCTCACTAGACGCAGCATGCTTTTAGGCTCTATTATTACCATGCTAGTTGTTCGACAAGGTGTCCTAGACATTGATGATAATGATTTGCATGTGGCTTATGTTATGCCTCTTTTAGACTTATATGTTTTGGACTCTATGGGTTTATTGTGCCGTGAGGAGAGCGACTCTTTGTTTTTGCACCTGCAGGTCCTATCATTCCACGCCATCAACATGCCTTCCGTAAAAGGAAGGACACTATAGTTGTGCCTTCAACGTCTGCCCCTCCTACTGCCCCATCAGTGGCCTCGCCATCTTTGGCATCTCACATTGAGCGCTTGGAAGGCAAGATTGATTCTCTCACTTCCACAGTCACTGATGTTCATATCGCGACCGTCTTCAGCTTAGCACTGCATCTGCCTTGGCCCCCCGTCTTCAACTTAGCACTCCGTCTGCCTCCTCCACAGGTATGTTTTCTTTCCTTCTTTTTCATTTTCCTTATTCTTTTTGAAAATTGGGCCTCCCTTTATATTGTTGATAATTTCCACATTGAGGACAATGTGAGAAGTTAGTGTGGGGAGGAATTTGATTTTGAAAGTACTTTGTTTGTGCTTTATTTATTTTTCCAGCTTTTATTTTTTTTTTTAAGTATTTCATTGAGTACTTAGTGTTTATCCTGCTTATTCCATGGGAATTTCAGTTGCTTTACAAAATTTTTCAAACTCCTTTCTTGTCTTAAAAGTATGATTGATACTTTCTTTTGAACTCATGAGAAGAATTTTTTGTCCTTAACAAATTTCTTTTACATTAAATTCACTTTTGGGATTTTTGGCAAGATTATAGTAGTCTTCATCGTAATTTCCTTCTCCTCCATACCATAGATAGCATCCCTTGATTATTCTATTTTGTACAAATCATTTAGGCTTCATTAATATGTAAAACTTTTAAATTGCTTGTACTTAATTCACTGTTGTGCATATTTTAAAACTTCGTTTAACTTATGGCTTATTTTCACCCGGTGTCCCTCAAGTTAGGTGTGCATCACTTTATAGTACCTCATCTTATTTTTCACTTAAAGCTAATCGAACTTATATTTTTATAACACTAAAGGGAGACTTTTATCTATTTCCGTTCAAAAACACGTCGAAAAAATGACATAGCACGTTGAAGTGTAAACACCATGATAAATTAGTGCCAAATCAGCATGGGTCCATTCATTTCTATTTTCACCTACTTCTCCATCGTCTTTCTCTTGCTCTCCACCTCTCTCCTCTCTTTCTCTGCTTTTTACCACTGTCGCTCCAACTAAAAAGTCTAAAATTCTCTCTTTCTCTCTCTTCTTTCTCTGCTTTCTACCACTGTCACTCCAACTAAAAAGTCCAAAATCTCCAGCCACAACGTCAAATTCACGATGAAATGTAAAAAACTAAACAAGTTTTGGGTTTTGATTTTAAGGGTTTTGTTCGATCCTACAATAAGTGATGAAGCATAATTCCTGAATCTGTCATCAAATCCATTAATTGTAACCTTCAACAATGACAATTTGTAGAAGATATGTTTTCTTTTTCAATTTTTTAAATAAGATGACATTCAAAATTAAAGATTTATTAAAAATAAGATAGAGAAAGATAAAGAGATAGATTTGTTAAAGCATCACAGATGAGAAAAACTCTATCTTTCTTAGTATTACTTTTTGCAGGTTTTTTTTCTTTTTTTTTCAAATTTATTAATCTTTTTTTTTTCTTTTCATTTGTTTCGTGTTGTTTCTTTCAATTTTTTTTGGATTTTTTTTGCTTTTTTTTAATCATAGCATACAAACAATATTCTTTCTTGTCTCTTCGTGTTCTTTGTTTAGTTGCCTAGAAAGTGATTGTTTGGTTAACTAGAAATGATGGGAGAGCCTAAAAAAGTTTACTCTATCTTTCTTGGTATTACTTTTTGTAGATTTTTTTCTTTCTTTTTTTTTCAAATTTATTAATCTTTTTTTTATCTTTTCATTTATTTCGTGTTGCTTCTTTCAATTTTTTTTTTTGGATTTTTTTGCTTTTTTTTAAATCATAGCATACAAACAATATTTTTTCTTGTCTCTTGGTGTTCTTTTTTTGGTTGCCTGGAAAATGATTGTTTGGTTGCCTAGAAAATGATGGGAGAGCCTAAAAAAATTTCTGTAAAAGTGAAAATTTATTTTTAAAAATTTATTTCATAAATATTTTCTTCTTTGATTAATGGTTGGAGATAAGGTAAATATTAGTGATTCAGGATGGATAGAGAAGTAGGGAGAGAAAAGAGAGGTGGAGAGGTAGTTGAAGATGCGATCCACACTGATTTGACATTAATTTATCATTATTTTTACACTTCAGCATGTCATGTCATTTTTTCGATATATTTTTGAATGGAAATAGATTGAAGTCCCTTTAGCGTTACAAAAATATAAGTTCAATCAATTTTAAGTAACAAAATTAAGATAAGGTACTATAAAATGATACACCTCTAACTTGAGGGACAACGTGTGAAAATAAGCCTTTAACTTATCTAAAGTACTACTCTTGGACGTTTGGAGGTGTGTTTTGAGAGGAATGGTAGGTGCAAATTGAGCAACATGATGTAAAACGTGAGGAATAAAAGAGAACGAAAAAAGCGGTAATACACATGAGTTCTCTAAAAGTTGCAATATATATATATAAGAGAATGAAAAAAGCGGTAATGTACATGAGTTCTCTAAAATTGCAATAAATAAATGAAAAATGAGAAGTGGAAAAGGCACCTTCCTTTCTTTTGAAAAATTACACCAAATCCTCGAGTATTATACTTTGGTAGGTTAACCTTATGTTTTTAGGTGTAACAACTTAAATTCTTGTGGAACCTAATGTGTTGTGTGCATAAATTTTCAAGTCTTTGTGTTTTATACTTAAAGAGATGCTTTGAGGTTGTTATATTTTGGTATGGGATTGATGGAGTAAATGATGATGATCATTACCTTGCTTTTCTTTTCAAATTTTCAATCTTTTGTTAGAAAATGTTGTTATAGGGTGGAGTGAATTTCTATGTGGATTTGATTGAGAATTTAGTCATGCTTGAGCACAAGCATGGAATAAGTGTGGGGGAATTTGATAACTTGTTAATTTAGTATAAAATATCATTTGTTTGATTATTGTCAATGGATAATTTTTGATTAAAATGAGGATTTTCATTTGGTTTTCATATTTTCCATAGTTATGCTAGATTTGTTCAAAAGGGAGTTTTGGAGATTAATTTCTTAAAGATTTTGATGAAGCAACCTTCATCAACCAAGTTGGAGCTAGATTCTCAAAAAACCTTCTAGAAGTTTTTAGCTTACGTTTGGGCAAACATAAAGAGATATCAGTCCGAAGGAAAGTAAAGCCCCTGGAAGTTTTGAGATAATGCTTGGGCAAGCATTACAAAGGTGGATCCACAACAGAGCAAAGCATTCTAGAAATTTTCAGATAGAGCTTGGGCAAGCACTATAGAGTCAGGTCTGCAGCTAAACGAAACTCTCTGGAAGTTTTGGAATAGCGCTTGGACAAGCGTTATAGGAACGTGACTTGAACTTTTGCAGAATCTTGATAGCTATAAAAATATCATTTAAAATGCAAAACTCCTTGGTTACCTAGTTATTTCATTGATTGAATCGTTTGACTGAATCGTTTCTTCCATTGATTTAAATTATTTATTTTATCACTTTCTGGTTACCTAGTTATTTTTCAATTGCTAGTTTAATCAAAACTCCCTTTTTTATTTTATTGTTTTATCAACTAGTCTCAATTTAAAAATCAGCCTTTATTAGTCTCTAGGATTTGACCCTTCTCACCCTATCTATAAGTTACTTAGAATAGGAAGAGTATGAATTATTTTTTATGGTCTCGACACCCATCATACTGTAGCTATTATATATAGTTCCTTTTTTTGGGATCTTGTGTGATGTATAAAATATTAACAGCATAGTCATATGTATATGAGCAGACATATGTAATTAAAGTTTATGTGAACTACAAGCTATATATGTATGTGTGAGTGCGCGCACTTTTATTATTACTTAAAGTAACTTACTCTTATTATTATTTATATATGAAAGTGATCTCTATCCAATATGTGATTGCATTTTAATTAGGTTTATGGGTTATAGAAAATTTTATGATCCTATGAGTAATATATATATATATATATATATATATATATATATATATAAAATGAAAAAAGCTTTTGATCTTGCATTGAAGTAATGTTCTTGAAAATAATTTAACTAATAAAGATGTGTTTAAAATTGTTTTATTGAAATCCCTTATAGTATATTTATTGAGTTATTATGCAAAGCAAGTGCTTAGTAAGCATATTATGGGCAATTTGTTACATTTTATAGTAGGGCAATATGTAATAGAGAGAATTCAACCTTGTTTTATGATAACAAGATAACCATTAATATTGCTCAGAATTTAGTTCAACATGATAGAATGAAGCATATAGAGATTGATCAACATTTCATAAAAGAAAATATTACTCAAAGAGCTTTAACACTTACTCATATGACTTCAGATAATCAACTGGTAGATGTTTTCGCTAAGAGACTGAATAACAAATAATTTCATAATTTGATTTGCAAGTTCGGCATATGTAACATGTACACACCAATTTGAAAGAAAGTATTGACTTGTATAATCTAAAAATATTATGTATACCTATATTAGAGGAATTGTTTTTGTTCGTTTATATATTTTTCTATTCAGTGATAAACTTATATGTGTAAATAGGGTTAATATGAGCTCATAATTCAAGGAAGTAATAGAAAAAATTTTCTTCCAAACCTCTTTTTGATAATCAACACCTTCTTTTGATTCGAGCTATTCACAAACGACAAATTGGCTTATCATATTTAGATTGTATGGTGTTGGATTATAAACTTCTCTTCTTCAGGGGAGGAGCTAATACCATTATTTTGAGGGAGCCAAATGAAATTTTTTTTGACCTATTAAGAAGGCCAAACATACTTTTTCTATATTTTTAAGGATCAAAAGGTCATTTTTATAAGGAGTTCTTTTTTTAGGGTGGTCAAGGCCCTTGGCCTCAATTGAACTTCGCCCCTATTTTTTTTTCTATACCTGACGTATATCTATATAAGATTAGCTTAGGGTGTCAAGATAAATTGATATGTCGGGTTTGATACGAACCCGTCTAAAAAGCGACATGATTAGAGTCAATATAAAAATAATCTATTTAATAATCGTGTTAAATATTTAAATAAGAACGGAAGATGAGAATTAGACAACCAACATGAACATGACACATGTAATCCTTGTAATTAAATAGGTCATATATGAGTCAAAATATTTAACCAAATTTAATTAAATGGATGATAGACTTAAAAACACGATACAAATAACATATATAACCCGCTTAATACATATATTATATGTGAAATTATACTTTTATCCTTAAATAAACGGATTAGAAAAGTCAATCCGTGATATAATCTGTTTAAACTCGTCTTCTATACGAGTCACTCGTTTATAACACAAATCTATTTAGACTCAATTCTAATTCATTTAATTTATATATTAAGCGAATCGTATTCCCCTATCATTTAGGATTTTGGATACCCATAATCAACCAACAAAGTTGTTCATCTATTAGCAACTTCAACTCGTTTTTTGTCGGGTATCAAAGAATGAGGTCTTATCCTTTCAGTTTTCTTTTTCAATGTAGTTTTTGCTGGTTTAGCTTAATGATAGTTGTAGTTGTAATATTTCCCCATAATAATTACACTTATAAAGTTAACGATAAGCGTAACATCAATAACACGTGAAATGAAAAAATAAAAATAGAATATTTCGCCTTTATCAAAATTCCACGCAACTACACATGCATTCATTTATAACATGGCTAAAAAGCACTAACGGTTCACGAGTGTTAAATAGGAGGAATGGCGGATGGACTTCCAAATGTCAACAAAATCGGACATTCAAAATTAAAGTTTGGCAAATGGTAGGTTATAGGTACGACCCTTTTAAATAGTATACTTGATGTGTCAAATTTTCAATCATTCACAGCTACTACTTTTTTGTTTAGCTGAAAGACCTGGAGATTCTCCTTTTCTGTTTTTCATATTATACGAGCAATATTGGATTTTACTTTCAACTGTTTAAAAAACTGTTGCTAAATATAATTTAGAAAAATATTGAAATGTTTTATTAGAAAAAATATTACTTTTTTTATTATCTTTTAAATTATATTTTATTTAAATATTTAAGTACTTTTTTAATTTATATTAAATAATTTATTTTTCAAGATAAAAATTGGGCCGTTTGTATTTTTGGTACAAGTTTAAGGGGTAATTTGTACAATAAATTAATTTTTGGGCAAATTATATGTTGTGCCCAAATCAGAGGGTAAATTGAGCCTTACTCCTATAAAAAATTGAATTGAATCAAATTAAAATAAAAATCAAATTAAATATTTAATGAAAAATATTTTAAAACCCAACCAGTCAATTCGGTTTCATTTTGACACGTTTCAAGTTTCATTTCAACTTGCAAGGCTGGACCACATCTCTTCATCATTGTTCTCATTTTGTTGTTATGGCTGCTTCCACGTACAAGTAACAATTGTTAAACCTTCCTTGCCATAAAAGTACCAGTGTAAATGGGCAAAGCTCAGGGCATAGCACTCTACATTACAGTTTGCAGCATTTTATTCATTATATCCAAAACCATTATTTCAGTCCTCCTCTATAAGCGATGGAAAAGAAAGCACTTGATATCTGAAGATGGTTTCTCAGGTAATGCTAGTTTTGTTTCTGTTAAATTCAAAATATATATATATAAAATAAAGAATGGTTAACTAGTTTCAGGTTATTACAGGAGGGAAAATGGTTATGTTTAAGTCTGCATTGGTGGAGTCTCTAACATGTGATTTGTTGTGGAAGAAGACACTAAATCTGAGCAACAAAGACATCATTGGCACTGGAGGCTATGGAACTGTTTATAAAATGAGCATTAATGAATCCATGGCCTTTGCTGTGAAAAGACTAAACAGGGGAAGTGCAGAGAGAGATAAAGGTTTCCAAAGAGAGGTAGAAGCAATGGGTAATATTAAGCATAGGAACATTGTCACTCTCCATGGATATTTCTCTGCTCCTCACTACAATCTACTCATTTATGAGTTCATGCCTAATGGAAGTTTAGATGCAGTTCTACATGGTACGAAAGAATGATTTTTCAACTTTTATAAAAAATTTTCTAGCAATATGTTGCTATTCCTATCTTTTGACGTATGCAGTGTCTTAAAAAGAAAAAAAAAAAAAAAGATAGTGCTCAATAGCCCTTGTGTGCTGTGGTTCTTTTAGGGTGTCAAAATGTATCACGATAAGAGAACAAGATTAAACGGAATAGAATTGAGTCAAAATAGATTCGTGTTACAACCGAATGACTCGACACGATTTTTGAAAAATCGTATCACAAATTGGCTCGTCTAATTCATTTATTTTGAAGAATAAAATATATCTCTTATATAATGTGTATTTAGCAGCTATGTGCGTAATGTGGGGATTACATATTATACGTCTATCTTTATCCTGTACGATCTATTTAATTAAATTTAATTGAACTTTGTTTAGTCATATAACCCATTTAATTAAACAGGTTACATTGTGTCAGTGTTCTGCCCGTTTAATTTTCATGTTTACATTATGTGGTGCTCATTTAATTTTCATGTTGTGTTTATACTTAAATATTAACATGAAATTGACAAACTTGCTATGAATTTACGTTTGTTCGATAGGAAAAAAAAAAACTAACTGTTGTTACTCCACGTAACAGGTAGATCAATGGAGAAGGGGGGTTTGGATTGGCAAAGCAGATATAGGATAGCATTAGGAACTGCAAGAGGAATTTCGTATCTGCATCATGATTGCATCCCACATATAATTCATAGAGATATCAAATCCAGTAATATATTGCTAGACCACAGTATGGAAGCTCGAGTATCTGATTTCGGTTTGGCAACTTTAATGGAACCTGATAAGACTCATGTTTCAACATTTCCTGCTGGAACTTTCGGATACTTGGCTCCTGGTATCACAATATAAGTATATATATATGTATATTCCATGTCTGCTGATTCATTCACTAATATGCTAAATTATGTTTTCTCTTTTCTGCAGAGTACTTTGACACAGGGAAGGCGACTGCAAAAGGGGATGTTTATAGCTTTGGAGTTGTTCTGCTAGAGCTTTTGACTGGAAAGAAACCCACAGATGAAGCATTTTTTGAGGAAGGAACCAAGCTTGTGACATGGGTGAGTAATTCCGAAGCCTGAACTAGTTTGGTAATAGATTTTCTCCAGATTTTGGGCCAATAAGTTGCAAAGATTTCAGGCCATTCAGCATTGCTATTACAAGTAGCAAATTTTTTATCAAAACTAATAGTAATTTTCTTGGTCTAATCAATATTAGCTTCTTCCAATATAACTCTTCTGAGTGTCCAAATCTGATTTTGGAAAAAAAAGAAACTCACATTTGGAGTTTTTCTCAAAGTCAGTTTGGGCCCTTAGAAAATTCTATCATAACAAGTTACGTATACTGAGCCAACAAAATTACATTTAATTGACTCAAAATTTACTACTTGCAAAGCAATGTCAAATAGACGAATGCGTATTACATTCGTATAATATGATTTTTATAGGCCTATATCAGTTTCACACCCGCGTCTATATTCAATTGTCTAATATATTTTTGCCAGCTTTTGGACCAAAATATACTGTTAAAAATAACAGTACCAGACACACCTCTGATGTTAAGTGAAAGTCTTGAATAATGGATATTTCACAAACAGTTGTGCTAAAGTTTAAGCCTGGAACAGGTGAAGGAAGTTGTTGAAGATAATAGGGAAGAGTACGTACTTGATAGTAGCCTAAAGTGCTGCCCGAGTGATGAGATTAACAACGCCTTCAGAATTGCATATATGTGCCTTGAACCAGAGCCCTCTGTAAGACCTACTATGGCTGAGATTGTCAAGATGCTTGAACAAGTTAAATTAGAGAACACTGTAAATGGTTCTTAATATTTGTAATTATCAGTAAAATCAGTTAATTCATCCTCATTAACAAACATTTTCTTTCCAGAGAATTATGGTAAATATTTTTTTTTTGTTACATCAAACATTTTTGAAAAGATATATTCAGATTTGAAACCTAACCTCCTATATTGCAACACAAATACTTGAGCACTAGCTCTCAGCTTAATTCATTAAAAAGTGAGTGAAGAATTTCGCTGAATGAGAGCTATCATTATCTTTCACATTGTAAAGATATATGCTACAGGTAAAATCTGCCAGATAGAGAGACACCTGTTTCCATTTGAAAATTTGATGGCAAAGCTACAAATAAGGTTACAAGATTTATACTAAAAGTTTAAGTAATCAAGAAAATAAATACAGAAACGAAGTAACATAAGCTTTGAGAAACTAAATACCACAAGGATATAAGATAAAACTCAAGCAAACCATGTCATGGTGTTCACTTGAGAATAGTTGCCAGCCCATTGCTCACTGAAGCTTTCAGTGAAGGAGAAACTGGAGCATCTCCAAAAAATACATCAAAAAGTGCAGACGCGACATTTGCAGACTCTATCATAGCATCCACACTAGATGGTATCCCATCTGAAGAGACACAAATCTGAAAAATCACAAATTGAAAGAGCAGCCTGAATTAGTATGCAGAAGGGGAAGTGGCAAAAGATAGCAGAAGTAAAACAAATCCGTTTGTTTTGCAATGTCTACTGAGTTCAGACTTACAAGCATTTTTGAGGGATCCAACCATGTTAAAAATATGAATGTTCCTTTCTTAAGAGCCCGACCTTGAAAAACACTACGAAATGTGGACAAAGCAGATTCATCAACTGGAGTGGGTGCTTTGATTCTTGGGGAGATGGCATCATCCAATGCATCCCAAAAAGTTTTACCATCAACATCCCTCACCAGTACAATCTGTAGTGATTTTTCTAAAGCAGCTACATTCATGTAAAAATGCATTAGCAAAATCATCCACTCTTGCCCTTCCAAACCAGTAAACACAGGGAAGACATTTTATTACCTTGAAAAATTGAGCTGAAAAATGCTGCATTCTCATGGATCTCAGCAGTTGATTGTCCTTTCCAAATATCTAATGCACTTAAGATGGACGGATTCATATATAGTCCAGCAGCATACACCTTCACACCAATGATAGCAAAAACCTTCTCTCTATACCCTGAGATTTATTGCAGGCAACTAAAGTTATCAATTCATGTGAGAAAAAATTTCAAGCGACTTGCCAAGGACGTCCCAGTAGGCAAGTACTTATATGTTAATTTAGATACCAATTTGCATAATCAATTATATAGAAAAATCCAGTCAGAAGTTTGCTTGCTGAAAACTGTAGAAACAATCAAATGTTAATATTTGAATCATGTTTCCTTTTATTAGCAAGGAAAACAATTTCCTTCATATTAAATCCTGAAAGATCAGTTTCCTGTAATGTTAAATACATTATACACTAGCAATAGTAATACAGTAATAGATATATAGCTGGCAACTTGCACCATATGGATGCTTTATTAGGTAAAATCCTTAGATAATTCTTTCTGGTACAAAAGTTTATAGAGAAAAAAAAAAAGGACTGACCAGTTCCAAGTAATGATAATGAACTTGAGCAGCCTGGCAAACTTAAAGATGTCTGAAATTTCACATTGGTAGCAGGTTCCTTTGTATACCCTGAACTTCCAACTGCAGCCATTGATCAAAGGTTGGCAAATAAAAGTAAGGGTACTTTTGATGAAAACAAAAGTAAGAATAAAAGAACTGTGTTCATATGGACCTTTTCTTTTTATAAACTTCCCAATTTTTTACATTAAAATCTATAGTTAAGACTTAGAAAGAGCAAGACTTTAAGCAATCTTAAAGCTGATAACAATCTAAGCATTTCCTTCACTGTTCATGTTCTTTGCCAATTTTCCTTTCATTAAATGATGGGAAAAAAAACAAAAAGGAATTAGCTTCCAACAACTAGAAAATAAGACATGGAAACTATTATCCTTTTTCATGTTCCTACTCAACAACTGTTTCAATTAGAATACAAAATTAGATATTTTATCATAAAAAATGTCAGCATGAATATGTAAAGTGAATTCCAAAGTTGAAGTTAAAGAAAGTGAGGTGATGTGATTGCCAAAGGAGCTCACCTAGCCTTAAATAAATATAGACCAGATGTTTGTAGATTAAGCACGCTTCTTTTATATGCTTTGAAAATCCGTGCTTAACCTTTAACTTGCATGTATCAACTGACAACTAGGTTATCATTGACAGCGTAATTTAAATTAACTAAAAAGCAACTTCCAAAATAACTCCAATAACAAAGAAATGTATATCTCTGTACTCATTTGCTAGATGGGTCAACTGTAAATAAATATTGAAGACTGGACAGGAACTGCACTATAAGACATGTGCACCACCCAAATAGTTGGAAGAATTACTGCAGTAAAGTTAGTGACAAGGACACAGCTAGTTGTGTGGTCAGCAGGGCCTTCCAGATCCCAATAGCAAACAAGGAGGGAAAGGAAAAGGTTGTGACTAACGCTATCACAATAAAACCCAAGTTCTCACTTTGTTTTCACACACCTTGGTACTCCCTTCTTGGAATTCTGCAACTCCCCCAACTGTAATGGCATTCAATTTGGAAGCAAGACAACATATTTCTTGGAGTCAAGTATTGTATTTCTAGTTTCAACAATGAGATAAATATCCGAGAAATGCCTAGATGCAATGATTAAGTCTTTCCTTCAGTACTCCAGTCACGTTTTTAAAACCTTACTCTACAAAGGTCCTTTGCAGGAGAAAAAAAGCTAGTTCTCATGGCCAATAAAAGATAATACTTAAACAACCAAGCAAGTTTAAAGACAATTAAAAATTTGGCGCAAGATCATTTTGTATAATTTTTTATGAAGGAAAGTCTACTCGAGCTTTTCTTTTTGATTCTGTTGCTTTGTCATAACAAGAGAACTTCTTGAATCCCTGACCTTGAACCTTCATTTTGCCCTCAATCTTATGTTTGGCTTTCTTGAAAATAAATTTTCATTGCTATAAGTCGATGTCATTTGATTGATTTTATCCACATCAAGCCAACCACTGCCATTTCCTACATCAAAAGTTATGTTACACGGTTTATAAACATTACAAAGTTGCAGTGAGAAGACTACGGAAACTTCTCTTCAAATTTTTGTCATCAGGAGGAACACTTACAGTTTTGCCAACTTATCAAGGATTTGTTAAGTTGATTTTCAGGTGAGGGTCATATCGTAGAGTACGTAAACTGAGCAGGTATAATTCATGGTTTCTCAGTTCATTATCTCCACCAAAACTTTCTTTCAGCCTCTAAGCAGGCATGGGTTCCTAAAGGTAGGCCTATCAATGTATAGCACAGAACTTCAACTTTGAGCTGATATTAATTCACCACAGAAAACAAAATAACTAAAAGATTCCAATACTTATCAAAGCCAATCAAAAACTGATGGATAAAGTTAACTAAGGCTGAACGGACATAATATTTCGAATTTTGTTTTCACCCTTCAGAATTCAAACTTGATTAAGTGCCTAAATTATCACCAAATTTCTAAAAAACACGTTTTATTCAAATGAGAGCCACATTTCTTCATTTTTGCATAACATTTCTTGCCAAGATTAACAAAACCCTTATTCTTCCAACAATACTTCCATGCAAGGGTACAAAACATGAAAATAATTCATCTTGGAGCGATTTTAAGAAATTTACCTGAAGAAGACGAACAAGAAACTTTCAAATAGAAATGGACATGATTTAAATTGTTCTTGTGCAGGGGTAATAAGGATAAGGTTGAGAAAGAATGGGTTTTGCCAAATGGTGAACGTGGGTTTGGAGGTTTTCTTTGAAAACTAATTCCGGGATTCGAATTCAAGGTGGTAGATAATATTGATGTACAAATTTTCGCAAGCATGTTTTAGTTCAACTGCTCAGTGAAAGAATACAATGGGAATCGGTTGGGCAAATTAATTAGTTTCAAGTTTTTGTCTAATAATAATAACTGTTCAAGGAGTGACTATTTGGTCGGTTGGGCCGGTTCTGGTGAAATTTTTATGGAAAATTATTTAATTCTCTAAGCTTTTACAAAATTCATTAATTCGTTTTTATTATCCATATAAATTATTTCGTAATTCTTCGCGTATGCATTCATTTCTTTACTGATTCTTTTTCCGTTAATTTTACATAATAAAATCTATATAACTTTGTTATATGAATCCACGAATATTAGGGATGTCAAAATGGATTCGCGTGTCGAGTTCAACACGAGTTCGTCTAACACGTGATATGATTAGAGTCAATACGAATACGATTCATTTAATAATCTTGTCAAATTTTTCAATACGAACACAAACAAAATTTAAGCAGATGACACGAACACAACACGTGTAATCCGTCTAATATCACAAGTAAATTATGTAGGTCGTGTCGACCCGTATACGACTCTTTTAACATACTTATTATTATATAGGGACAGACCAAGTTTACAGTGGGAGGGGCCCTGGCCCCCAATTTTTTTTTTTTTCATATGGATTTAATCTTTGATTGCGAATAACGGACCCTGGCCCTTAAATTAACAAATTGTCTAAACCTAATTAAGAATAAGCCATAAAAAAAAAAAACAAATCCTCTTCGACTTTCACCCTTAAATTGACAAATTGTCTAAACCTAAAGAATAAGCCATAAAAAAAAAACAAATCCTCTTCAACTTTCTTGCCGACACTACACTACACTGCCACTGATTCTTGGTTTTGCTTTCTTTTCTCTATTTAGTTGTTTTGCTTGCTCTGTGTTGATTTGTCGTTTATTCTAACTGCAATTCAATCATACAAATAATTTCTTGGCTAGTTGGCTTCACTCTTCAGTTAATTGATTATAAATTTATGATTTCAATAATAAATTAATAATTGATTGTGTATTTATATTATTTTCTTTTTTTAGTATTTATTTATTGGCATAATTTGTTTGTATTTTTATTCAAATTCCTCTTTATGAATTATGAGAAAAAAAAGAATAAAAACTCAAATTATAGATTTCTTAACCACACAAATTCTACACTTTAATTTGAAATTTACAAAATTTAGTATAAGTAAATACTACTAAAATTTTATGAAATTGTTTTGTTAAAAATTTAAATTTTTATGCATGATATAAATGAAAAGAAAAATTTAGTTTATTCTTGAAATAAAAATATTTATGAAATTAAAAATAAATTCAGTTTACTCGTGGAACATAAATAGATAGATTGCTTGTTTTTTTATTCAAATTCCTCTTTATGAATTATAAGAAAAAAAACTCAAATTATAGATTGCTTAACCATACAAATTCTACACTTTAATTTGAAATTTTACAAAATTTAATGTAAATAGGTACAACTAAAATTTTATGAAATTGTTTTGTTAAAAATTTAAATTTTTATGCATGATATAAATGAAAAGAAAAATTCAGTTTACTCTTGAAATAAACAAAATTTATGAAATAAAATAAATTCAATTTACTCTTGAAAGATAAATAGATAGGTTAAATTATTAATTAGTTAAATATCATTTTATTTAAATTGCTTAGTCTATTATTTTTGTTTTGTTTAGTTTTCTATTTTTGTTTTTAAAATTTTTTATGAAATGAGTTTGACTTATTAATTCACATAATTTTTTATAGGTTTTTTATTGATCAAGTATAATCAATTTAATATTGCACGAAAATAACTTTTTGCTTACGCAATTTAAGATACGTATATCAGTGAGTCTGGGCGGTGGCTCCCAGAAGACCTGGGTGGTGGTCTATTAATGTGAATATTATTAAATTTATTTTACTTTATAAGATTACGTGTTTCTCTATTATTTAAAGCTATTACTACTTTATCGTAACAGGTTGCATTTGTATATTAATTAATAATATGTGTACATATATATATTTTTTATTGATAGATGAAAAATTCATGTCCAATTGATGCTTATTTCAAAAGGATGAATGTTGAAACATCAAATTCAGCTAAGGAGTCAAATTCTTATATGGATCATGCTCCTTTAATTTCTGAAAATAATCCTACTAAAACTCGTAGAATTGAAGTCAATGAGAATTTTGATATCAATTTATTAGAGCGTGACCTGGGTTTGCGATAGCAAATATGATAGTATCCTGTTAACAGGCAAGATGAAATTCGAAGAGCTTATATTAAAGTTGGTCCATATCAATGTATTCTTTCACAGGATCCAAAATCTGGGGAAAAACATCGAAGGAACTTTCAAGCATCATGGTTTAAGCTATTTCCATCGTGGTTGGAATATTCTCCGACTAAAGATGCGACTTTTTATCTTCCTTGTTTTTTATTTCACAAGAAAAATGGACCTTTTGGATTCGGTTCATTTATTGTTAATGGCTTTCAAAATTGGAAAAAGGTGAGAGATGGTAAAAATTGTTCATTTTTGGCACATATTGGAAAAGATCACACATCTGTTCATCAAAATGCAGAAAGCGCATGGATGGATCTCATTAATCAGTCTTCGCACATTCAAAAATATTTTGAGCGTTTCACATCACAACAAGTTGTAGAGAATAGAATTAGATTAAAAGCTTCAATTGATGCAATTAGGTGGCTTGAGTTTCAAGGATGTGCTTTTAGAGGTGATGATGAAAGTAGCACGTCATAAAGGCCGGGGAGTTTTCGTCAGCTACTTAATTTATTATCTTCTTATAGTGATGAAGTATCGAAAGCTTCACAGGAAGCTCCAAAAAATGCTTCATACACTTCACCAAGAATACAAAAAGAAATTTTGCACCTTATTTCTACCAAAGTAAAGAATGTCATTCGCGAAGAAATTGGTGATGCTAAATTTTGTATAATAGTTGATGAAGCTCGAGATCTTTCTAAAAAGGAACAAATGTCTATTATCTTGAAATTTATTGATAAAAATAGATTTGTGAAGGAGTGATTTTTTGGGCTTGTTCATATTAAGGACACTGTTGCATCAACATTAAAGGATGAAATATTCTTTGTTCTCTCGCAATATAATCTTGATGTTCAAAATATTTGGGGATAAGGATATGATGGTGCAAGTAATATGAGAGGAGAGTGGAATGGATTACAGGCTTTGATTTTAAGTGTATGTCCTTATGTTTATTATGTTCATTGTATGGCACATCGCTTACAATTAGCATTAGTTGCTGCTTCAAAAGAAGTTATCCTCACCCACCATTTCTTCACTAAATTGAGTTTAATTGTCAATATTGTTGGCGCTTCATGTAAGCGTAATGATCAATTGAAAGTTGCGCAAGCTTCAAATGTTGCTCATTTACTTGCTATTAACGAGCTTCAAAGTGGAAAGGGACTCAATCAAATCAGTACTTTACAAAGATTTGGGGATACAAGGTGGAGTTCGCATTTGAGATCTGTTTCTAGTTTAATCAATATGTTTAGTGCAACATGTGAAGTTTTATTGAATATTATTGATGATGGAGCCACATCAACTCAACGTATAGAAGCAGATGCCGCTTATGAGACATTAACTTCCTTTGAGTTTGTTTTCATTTTACATCTCATGAGAAAAGTTCTTGAAATTTCTGATATTTTATGCCACGCTTTGCAATTTCAATCTCAAGACATATTGAATGCGATGCATCTTGTTTCATCTACTAAGTAACTTATTCAAAAACTAAGGGATAAAGGATGGGATGATCTACTTGATAGGGTGAAATCGTTTTGTGAATCTGTCAACATACCTATCCCCGATATGGATGCTCCTTACAATGCTAGAAGAGGAAGGACTCGCCATCAACAAGATGATATTACAGTAGAGCATCATTATAAAGTAGACATTTTCAATGTTATGATTGATACTCAGTTGCATGAATTGAATAATAAGTTCAGTGATTGTAACATAGAATTAGTTATTCTAAGTTCGGCATTAGATCCAAATGAGATGCTCACTTCATTTAGAATCGATGATGCTTGCAAGTTGGTACATAAATTCTATCCTCAAGACTTTGATGAATATGAGAAGATGCAATTAAGGATGCAGGTTGAGCATTTTGATCATGTGTGACAACTTTCTTATTTTAAAGAATTGTCAACTATTTCTGATTTGTGTCAATGGTTGGTGAAAATGAGAAAATCTAAAATTTATCCTCTTGTATATAGAGTGGTGACTCTTATTCTTACTCTTCCTATTTCCACAGCTACTATGGAGTGATCTTTCGTAGCGATGACTATAATTAAGAATAAGCTTCGTAACAAGATTGAAGATGAATTTCTCTCTGATTGTTTGCTACTTTATATCGAAAAAGAAATTACTGAAACATTTTCAGTAGATTCACTTATAGCTGATTTTTGTGATTTAAAAGAGAGACGTGTCCCTTTTTTATATGTTATATGATGTATTAGAAATAATGCATTTTGAGATTATTTTATAATAATTTTTTAATTGCAATATATATATATATGTTTTAGTTTATGAGTGACCATTCATATCTCCAATTATAAATCTTGCGTGCATTCATTATTGTCTCCCTTGCCCCCCTCCCCAGTTTTGAATCCTGCGCCCGTCCCTATTATCATAGGCAAGTTAAGTGGGTCGTGTTGACATGTCTACAACCCACTTAACTTGCTTGTAATATTTTTAACTTTTAAAATAAAAAAAACTAATACAACAATAAAATTTAAATAAACAATAATAAATTCAAATTGGTCATAAAAGTTCTGCATAAAGTCCATATCAAATAATAATCCATCATTCAAATTATTCTAAAATAAAAATATTATTATTAAAGTTATTATTATTCTTAGTATTCTTGAAGTTATTATTATTATTATTAATTAGTGATTAAAAGACTATAAGTATGTTTCAATATTATAGTAAATATAATAATAAAATATTATGAAAAGTATTAAGTTTAATTTTTTTTATTAGAGAATATATTTAGTAGGTTATAATTGATTATGGTTTTTAATTTACCTATTATAAATTTCTACAACCGATCTTACAAAAACAAATTATTTTCTCAGCAAAATTATCATCTTTAACAAGAAGGAGATGGAAAGCAGCAGTTTAATATCTGAATAGCTTCCTAATTCTCCAACAGTGACTGGTATATGGTGTGGAGGTGTAGGCGGAGGGTCAATCCTAATGGAGGTTTGAAGATTGGGATGACAAGGAGAGAGAGGTACTTAAAAATGCTAATAATGTTTGGGGGTCCTACACAATAAGGGGATTTGGGTATTTTACATCAAATTTACAAAAAAAAATATCACTTTTTTATGGAAGGATTAAAGAGTTAAATGGAGGCATAGATTAGGGATTATAGAATAATTTATATGAACACTATGACGAACTAATGGACTTTATAAAAATTCCACTTAAGCATGGAGAACTAATTGAGCTACAATAAATCGGAAAAAACTTGTGTAGACTCGATCCCCATTTAGGGACTAAATCAATTAAACTAAAAATTTTTTAAAAAGTGTTTTGACTTCTCATTTTTTTTTAAATTTATGGCAAGAAATATCTTATTTCAATAAGAATCCTTAATTTCATTAGTTCAGTCCATAAGTGAGGTTATGAAATCAATCTAGATAAGTTTTTCCCACAAGAAATAAAAAATTTAACCAATTTTAATTGAATCAATTTTGCCTAATTAATTTTTGTATTACTTGAGCTGAAATAAAATCAAATTTAACATTGCCAGTTGATTAAAATAAGACTAATGATTTTTTCTAATTTTTACTAATTACATATTTTTTTTCTTTAGATTATGTGTTAAATTTACTTCAAAATTAACTACTAATCAAATAGTCTAATTTTGTAGGCTAAACAAACAATTGAATGTCAATGTTCCAAACCAAATTAGAAGATTTGGCTGATTCAACTTTTAGCTGATTTGGCCAAGTCGAATGCTCACCTTTAATTATTCTTCGATACTAATCTTCTAACGTAGGTTGCATAAGTACTTTAAAAGCTAATGTACCCATATTGGACATCAACACTTCTTAAACATATGTTGGACATTTTAAAAATGTGTCCAATTTTATTTTTTTTAGAAAATGTCACGGTCATATTTGAATTATATAAGCAATCACATTATTATACACAAACTTCAATTACATAAATGTATATGAACTCTGTTGAGATAATAATAAAAGGAAAATGACCTGATAAGAGTAACTGAAATTTTGACATGGAAGATCTTAAATAAAAATTAATATTTATTTAATGCGGCACCATACTAACTCAATAGCTCCTCTCTCTCTCTTGCCCACACACAATAAAAAAATAGAATTAAGCTAGGGGTGGCCATGGTTCCGTAACTGCTGGTTTCAATTCTAGAACCGATAGTTCTAGTTCCAAAAAATTTGAAACTGGAACCGAACTGAAAATTAACGATACCAGTTTCGGTTCTGGTTTAGAACTGAATGAGTATGGTTTTGGTTTTGATTCCTTAATGGTTCCAAAACTGACGGTTTCGATCGGTTCTCTCACTGGTTTTCTAGCGAATCGCATAATTGAAAAAAAAAATTAGAGAACATTTATCATTTCCATATAACCTTTAATTCAAACTACACTATACTGTCTCTTAAATATTCTGTAAACTCATTTCCATATATCCTCTATTGAATTTATATACACTGATTCATACACTTTAGTAATATCAAAACACTTTGCTATCATTAGATTCAACTAAAATATCTTAAGGCTAAAAATTTCCCTCAAACAAACAAAATACACGTTGATGATGAAAGAGAAGTACAAATATCAAAGAAATCTTGATATTCAAACATTATTGCCAAAGATCCTCCTCCATTGTCAAACTTGCTTCAAAAGACTTCAAACCTCACACGGTAATAATTAAGTATTTATTCATACTTCAAATCTATTACATTACAATTTTAAACAAATCAATTCAAAACAAAAAACTTTGAAGGGTAGTGTAACACCCCCTTTCCGATCTTGTAGGACCAGAACAACAAAAGTTGTATTCTGTGCCGGAGGCACATACAGTCTTACTTATAAATACATAACTAGTATCAGCGGAAACATAATACAATTATTAAATCCTCAGTTTATAAAACTTTTAAAATATACAGCGGAAGTCTTAGCAATCCAACTTGCTTGAATAATTCTGTTATAAAATTCAAGGAAAAATTTAAAACCATTAAATACAGTTGTGGTAACCCATTAAACATTTCTTAAATGCTAGGCAAATTCTTTAGAAAATATCAAGTGTTCCCTTTGAAAATCCAACTAAAAAAATGAATAAACTAATTAATAAAACACGATCAAGGTGATAGTGAAGTCCCCAGGAGTCCTTTACACACTTAATATTCTAATTAAATAAAACGAATCTTAAGAGGAAACATCCTCTAACCAGCTTTAATAAATTCCAAGTTCTCAGAAATCCAATCCCAAAGTAAAAGGGCAAATCCATTTAAAACAAATCAAAAGTCTCAAAGAGTTTAAAGGAATAAAAGAAACATTTGTGTAATCCTAACACATGCCACAAGTCTGAAATCAAGACTCACTCAAATCTGGAAACAGAAGTCTTTCTCTGGCTATAGGTACTCACGATCCACAACAAACAAATCTTCAACCTACGTGAGTTTAAAAAAATATCACGCAGAGTATAAAACTCAGTGGTATCCAACAGTATATATAGGCATCACATAGCAAACAAGCATGGTTCATTGAAACCATTCACAATATCGATATATATATATATATATATATATATATATCATATAATCAAGACATCCATGACATAACAGTATTGTAACACCCATCGCCCAATCCCAGAGGACCAGACGACGAATGCCACATTCGGTGCCGGAGCACCGACTTATCTTACTTAATACTTCTAGATAATATATTAGAAGTGACTAAGTTTTCATAAGGAGACAAGTGGTATTTTTTTTAAAATAAGGTTTAGAGAAATTCCTATGAAAATTTCATAAGAGTTTCTCCCAAAAATCGATTTGCCACACAAATAAAATAGATACACTTTCAATATTTATTCCTCCAAACCCCCCAAAACTCCAAAACGACACAATAAATCACACAACACTTCTAAATATTCACATCAATCCATATAGATTTTATCATGATATATTGTCATTCATTCAAGAATTGATTGCTATTAGTTATACACTTCAAATTCGCATAAAGATACTACATCTTAATTAATCACAAGTCTCATTCAATTATAAACTTAATGTATACAACCTCAATCTTTTACAATATTTTTATACATGCCATATTTACATCTCAAAATATATCCTACCATAAACACAGTATCTTCTCTGATGCTACGCCTCTGGTCTTCAGGTAGCATCCATCGCTCAGAACCTGCGCGTAATAAAAATCAATGCGCTTAGTGGAAGACTCAATGGTGCTAAATAAAATACTTGAACATATTTCATATAAAATGCTTAGAAACAAATCATAAAATTTCAATTATATTAAAAATACTTAAAACATAATTCATATGAAAACTTAACCATAAATTAAAAAAATCATAAATATATAATAAGAGTTCATTTAAAATACATTTCCATACTTTTAGTTAAAACATAGCAAACGTATTTTTAGTATCTAAAACATATGTTTCATTACTTTCATTATATCTTGGGGCTCAAACATACTAGGAAAAACAATAACAGATTTGATTCCGTATCATAACATATTTGGCCTTAGGTCGCTAACCATAACATAAAGACATTAAAGCCTACTTATACATAATAAGTGTGTCCGCTTAAACATAAGGGCTGATAACCCTAGCATATGATCATAGCTCATATCATATCATAATGGCATTAAAGCCGAGCATACTCATCTTACATAAATGAATCATATCATATCACATTTCAACCAAGTACATAAGAGCCCAAATCATATTATTTCTTCATAAAACATCGTATTTCTTATAACTCATTTCTTAATAAAACTTTCATAACTTAATTATTTTACTTCAAATTTTCTTAACTTCCATCAAACCCACTTATATTTCAAACAAAAATCATACTTTCATAATACGTATATATATATATAGCATAAAATACTTAGAAACCATCATTTAGAAGAGCAAAAATATGCCTTACCCACTAAAAGGAGGTTCGGCCTCTTTATGAAAAACAAAGGAGGAATGGTTTCCTCCATAAAAAGTCTTAATTACTAACTTAAAATCACTACTCAAAACCATTAAATTCATTACTTAAAACAAATAACCATAAACTCATTTTTACACATTCAAAACCTTCTTTAAGTTTTGATAAAATGCTTAAACACTAGAATTCAAAGTAGAGATTTTAACCATCATCAAACTGCTTACTAACAAACTCATTTAAGATAAAATCAAGCGTAGAAATCAAAGAAAATATAGTGTCCTTCACCACCATAGGTTCGGCCACTCTTGTAAATATAAGGGGAAATGCTTTCTTTTCAAAATAAACACACTTACTTAAAAGAAAACCATTCAAAGACTCAATAATCATCAAAGAAAATAAAAACAAGAAACAAATCAAAAAGGCCTTCCTCTTAGAGAGATTCGGCCACTCTTAGTTTAATGGGAAGGAAATGTTTTCCTTCCCTTCCAAGCATCTTATCATGCTTAAGAATCATGGAAAATCAAGTTAAAACATTCAAATACTCATTCCCCAACTCGATTCACACAATACTCAAAATTTCATTCAAAACCTAAAATTGAGAACATAAAGAAAATGAAAAGGGAAATGAAATAATAAAGCACTAACCTTATAAACAAGCTTGAAGGAGTTTATAAAGACTTAATCTTTGGCTTTTTCCTTCCCTTTGGTAGAGGGTTCTCCAACCTCTTCAAAGTAAGAGAACTTCACATTAAAATCAAAAATTGACACAAGAAATAGATGGAGCATAATTTAATACATCAATTACAAGTCTAAACCTTGAATTCTACTTATTAATTCACAAAACTCAAAAATCACGACTTACTTGTTCTTGGTAGAGACTCAAATTCCTTTACTTAAAACTTCAAATTCTTAATCCTAAGCTTGAGTCTTAGTGTTTGTTTGTTATTTCAAGGCTTAAACTAGGTGATTCGGTGAAGTTTAGAAGTAGAGCAATGAGAGAAAATGGAAGAAAGAAGAGAGAGAAGTTGGCGTGGAGAAGAGAGGAAGAAGACGATGGAATAGTGTTGATGAGTTGTCATTTTTAAGTAGAAAAGTCAAACTTAGTAGTTTATGCCAAATGGATGGATATGATCAAGTCAAGGTATTCTCATCCAATGGCTCTAAATATTCATCAAATAATTCTCCTCTAATTATTATTTAACTCCACCAATTTATTAAATTAATTCCATAAAAATAATTCATCAATTATTCCTTAACATACTACACTAGAAAACACTATTCATTAAATGCCTTAATTCTCCAAAAATATTCATGAAGTACCTTCTACCCTCCTAAATCATGCAATCATGCTCCAAAAATATTAAATGAAACATTAGACATGCATAGTAATTTTTTCGGACCGAAATAATATCAACTCCCGCACCGATGGTACTATTCACAAACTGGTAAATCATTATTACTGACACTGCAAAAGACACTGAAAAACAGACAAGAGTTTAAGGAAATTCCTATAGAAAATCCACAAGATTTTTCCCTAAAAATAAACTTGTTACACAAAGAAAACAGAAACACTTCCAAAATATATATTCCTCCAAACCCCAAAACTCCAAATCAATGCAATAAATCACATAGCACTTCTAAAAACTCACATCAGTCACTTAGGTTCTATCATATTATTTTACCATTCATTCAACGAATTCATTATTAACAACTGTACACAATAAATTTACAAAAGATAATATTACTTAATTAATCACATATCTCATTAATTTACAAATTCAAAATTTATAACCTCAATACCTTTTCACAATATTCCGATACATGCTATAACTACATTTCATTACATATCCTACCCAAAAATAAAATTCTTTCTTTGGTGCTACTCCTCTGGTCTTCAGGTAGCATCCACCACTCATAACCTGCGCGTGATAATAATCGACATGCTGAGTGGAAACTCAGTGGTGCTAAATAATTTAGATAAAATAGCAAAAGTTGCCTAAGCAGCAAATCTTAAATATAATTTAAAATACTTAAATCAAATATGAAATAAATATCAACGACGTACAAATTAAATTAAAATATTTAAAAAGTCATAAAGAAATTCATTCTTAAAAATTTATTCATAATTTGACAAATGTAAGAAAAATTCCATAAATACAAATATATTTCCATTCTCTTTTATAGCAGAATAGAGTTTATTCTTAGTTATGGGCTTGTACATATATAGAGAGAAATATAAATAGATTTGATTTCAGAATAACAGAATAATAGAATATCAGGATAGTGGACTGTGAGAGTGCCACTCCATATCAGAAACGAGGCCTGTGGAAGCGCCCCAAATGGCCTATGAAAGCGCCACACAGAATAATAAGCGTGTCTACTTATTCATAAGGCCAGATAAGCCTAGCATATGATCATAACTTCCATATAATAGAAAAGCCTGATAAGCCGAGCATGCTCATGTACTAGAATAAATGTCATCTTACTACATTTTAATCATGCATACTAGAGCCCAAAACAAAACCATTCTTTTACAAGTAACCTTATTACTTATACATAGGTCCTTAGCAAAACATTTCATAACTTAATATTTATTATTTCAAAAATTTCTTAACTTACAATTTGTAAGCATTCATCAAATCCTACTTATGTTTCAATCAAAAATCATATTTTCTTAATACACATATATACATAATTTTAACACTTAAAAATCAACGTTTAAAAAGACAAAACATGCCTTACCCACTAGGAGGAGGTTCGGCCTCTTTATGAAAACAAAGGAGGGATGGTTTCCTCCATCAAAAGTCTTAATTACTAACTTAAAATCACGACTCAAACCATTAAATTCATTACTTGAAACAATAACCCATTTTTACACATTCAAAACCTTCTTTAAGTCTTGAGAAAAATTCTTAAACAGTAGAATTCAAAGAAGAGGTTTTAACCATCATCAAATTGCTTATTAACAAACTCATTTAAGTTAAAATCAAGCATAGAAATCAAAGAAAACATAGTGCCCTTTGCCCACCATAGGTTCGGCCACTCTTGCAAATAGAAGGGGGAAATGTTTTCTTTTCAAAATAACCACACTTACTTAAAATAAAACCATTCAAAGACTAATTAATCATCAAAGAAAGAAAAAGCAAGAAACAAATCAAAAGGGGCTTCCTCTAAGCGAGGTTCGGCCAAACTTAGGTGAAGGGGAAGGAGGTGTTTCCCTTCCCTTTCAAGCATTCTATCATGCTTAAAAATCATGGAAAGTGATGTTAAAGTAATCAAATAACCATTTCCCCAACACAACTCACAATTTCTCAAAATTCATTCAAAAACCTAAAAAAATGGAAACTTAAAGAAAATGAAGGGAAAGTGAGATATTATTGCACTAACCTCTTAAACAAGCTTTAAGAAGCTTGGAAAGCCTCAATCCTTGGCTTTCTCCTTCCCTTTAGAAGAGGCTTCTCCAACTTCTTCAAAGTAGGAAAAATTAACATAAGAATCAAGAATTAAGAAAAGAAATAGATGGAGCATGATTTAATGCATCAATTACATGTCTAAACCTTGAATTCTACTTATTAATTCACAAATCTGAATTTCACAACATACTTGCTCTTGATCGAAACTCTAATTTCCTTAGCTTAGGAGCACCAAAAACTACTTCTTCTACTTAATTCTTCAAGTTTATGCACTAATCTTTGGTTTAATCTATCTATTTTAAGGTAGTTTAGAGGTAGAAAAATGAGAGAAAATGGAGGAGAGTAGAGAGAGCAAGTGGCGTGGAGAAGTAGAGGAAGAAGAAGAGTGAATAGTGTTGATGATTGGTACTTTTAAGTAGAAAAGTCAAACTTGACTTCTTAGTTTTATGCCAAATGAATGGCTACGATCAAGTCTCTAGTATTCTCATCCAACGGCTCTAAATATTCATCAATTAATTCTCCTCTAATTATTATTTAACTCCACCAATTAATTAAATTAATTTCACAAAAATAATTCCTCAATTATTCCTTAACATACTATACTAGAAAACACTATTCATTAAATACCTTAATTCTCCAAAAATATTTATGAAATATTTTTTACCCACCTGAATCATGCAAACATGCTCCAAAAATATTAAATAAAATATTAGACATGCATAGTAATTTTTTCGAACCAAAATAATACAAAGTCCTGGACTGACGGTACTATTCACAGACTGGTAAATCACTATTACCGACACTAAAAAATGGATTGTTACATGGTCTCGATCAGTCTAGCCACTTGAGCCCTTTAGAACTACTGCCCAATCAAGCTACAAACTCCTCATATGCCGAACACCTCTCCTCAAAATGTGTACCAAATAAAAACACATGAGCCATTGGATCCCACAAGTGCAAACATGCATCCAAAAAAGCTTGGTCTACTGGCAAGCCCCTCAGCGCCACCAAAGAAGCCATATCGTACTGGCTTAGATTAATCTTCTCAACCTTTATCAACCTCTAGGTTCACCTTTGTGTGCCATAACTAATGAATGACTCCATTTTTTGGCAGAATCTATGAAAATTTGGAAAATTAAGGCCCTGAGGTGCAAAATGACACCATTTTGAAATCATAAATGAGGTATTTATGGGCTCCCAACTTTCACCGCCAGAAGGTGACGGCACTGATCAAGCCTAAATCGGCGACGGCATCGATCAGGCCTAAATCGATGCCGACTATCTCTAAAATGGCATTGATTTGGCCTGCATAAAGTGCCAAAACGACAACATTTTGGAGATCGCCAGTGTCGATTCTAGGCACCACAACATTGATCTGCCCACTAAAAGAAAAAAAAGAGAGAAGAAGAGAGGGAGAAGAAAATAAAACCAAAAATCATTCTTCTAGAGTGAATATCGACATATCGGGCTTGAGTTAACCATAGACACTCTCTTAAAAATTGAGTTGGACCATCAGAAGTGGTGTGTCACGCATCATGCATAAATACTTTTGCTTATAAAATTAACCATGATCTTTAGATCAAGTCATGTCCGAAAAGAAACTAGCAGTTTAGTGCATAATTTAACAAAATTCCTTTAAGACAAGGCAACTAGTGCCAAAATTCCACAAATAGGGTAATTAGTGCCAAAATCAATTATAAATAGGGCGATCGATGCTAACACATAGAAACCAAGTGACCAGCACCACAACAAAGCAGACAACAGGACAAGCAGTGCCAAGATTCTCAAGTAAGGCAACTAGTGCCAAGATTCTCAAGCAAGGCAACTAGTGCCAAGATTCTCAAGCAAGGCAATCAATGCCAAGACTTTCAAACAGTATGATCAGCACTGAAACTAGACAAAGACAATGCGATGAGCAATAATTCAGCAAAATAGGGCAATCAGTGCCAAAATATTCTGAAACAAGCCCGTCAGTACCATCAAAACAGACAATAGGGCAATCGGTGCCAAAATCAACTATAAAGAGGGCAATCAGTGCCAACACATAGAAATAGGGCGACCAGCAACACAATAAGGCAAACAATAGGCAATTAGTGCCAAAATCTACTATAAATACAGTGGCCAATGCCAACGCATAGAAAAAGGGTGATTAGCACTAAGATAAACCCAAAACAAGAAATTAGACAAAATTCACATACAGGCAACCAGCGCAAACACAAATTGAAGCATTCAGTGCAAATGCATATGATAAGTAGAACAAACATGCAAAAAAAATAAAAGATTCCATAAATAAAAAAGGTAAAGAGATCCCAGAATAAATGTTTTATGCTCAAACCAAGGCATACCAACCTATAATGCAGTAATATGGCAACCAGCGCCGACAAATATATGTAAGACTCAAGGTGACCCTATTGCCTATGCTTCTTTGATTGGTCCTCTTTCTTTTCCACTTTTGTATTCTCCATCTTCTCGTGGGTAACAGAGTCAGAAAAAGTTGCTTGGAGACGACCCACAACTACAAATATCTCCTAGGCCCATTCAACAAGCCACTGCAGGTAAACACAGAAAAAGGTTAGCAACTAGCATTTGGGGTCAGCTTGAAAATCAAATACAGAGCAAAGAAAGGGAACTCACCAGCACATCACTGGATAAATGGGCCAACCATCAGGCACACCCTCTGGCACTGTATAGTAAGTGGTCCTCCCCGAGTTAAAATTGAGGACTCTCTCCTACAATTTTGGTCTAAAGTGAAGGGCGTTGTTGCTGAATTGAGAACTCTCAGATGTAGGGCATGACCAGTTGAAGACGATCTGCCACCTGTGGAGGTACCAGTTGAAGCTAAGGGGTGACCAATCAGACCAAATCCAGCCCCTATACCCTCCGCCACGTTAAAAATGGTCTCCCATTCTATATCAAAATTGAAGTCCTTTGCAAGATCCATATCGCCGCCCTATCTCTAAGGAGTCAACCTCATCCCCATGCTTGAGGTCCTATCCATAGGAGACTCAACTTGAGGGGCTAAGGTGGCAGTAACCCAATCTGCGTAGGTTTCCTAGATAAGAGGAAAGGCTTGATCGACTCCCTCCCTCGCCTTTTCATTTTGGTTCTCAATGTCAATGTCATTTAGCATGTCTATTAGAGCCTTGGTTGGGATACGATACAGGCCCATTATCTAATGATAAAATCGCTCACCCAGGTAATAGCACCTAATTGACCTGAATCTCAGGTGAACCCAACTACACATTATATCTCAAATTATGGCTCAAAAAAATAATCTGTGATTTAGTCTAGACTCACTTGAGCTATTGATAGCTTATTAAACCTCCTCCTCAGAGCAGGATGGTCCTCCCTAGCATGCCTCCCTATCAAAGCGAGTCTGAAGTGGTGCATCGCCAGGACCTGCAGTGGCACGTCATTGGTCAGCATAGTAGGAAGAAGGCCCAAGCATGCAAATGAAAATTCAAAAATTTCAAAATAGAAAGGACAATTCACAAAGCAAATGAAGATGATTCAGAAAATAGACCTCCTAAATGTATGTAGTGCCTCCTAATCCAATCTAGCCACGGAGGCTATATCTACTCATGTCATTGTACATCATAGCCATAAAGGCACCGCCCCAATCATACTCTCCCAACAACCTTAGGCTGTTAGGGATGCCATAAAAAGATCTATATGATTAGCCCAATCATGTGCAATTATGCATCCTAAGGTTAGAAGAAGGGATGCACGAGTCATCCTCTTAGTGGTGGCTCTTTCCCCACTGTCTCAACTCAGCTCCATTAGCTACTCACATAAAGTACTGCGACGGTATGACCCTCCCGAGCTAAGCTCTAGAGAAAAACCCAGCAGATTTGTAAGGCATTTAGGCATGAGCATGGAAGAATCCACATTTAGCAGACTGGAGCCGAAATGGATCCCTGTCAAAATGGCAAACTCAAGAGGGATAATGGTCCACTCGCCAATGGCTGTACAGAAAGTATCGACACTCTCCCACCATCTCTCTGCTAATGCCCTCCATAATGGAAAGTAAGCATTCACGCTCTTCATTATAAGCTAGAATATGTAGACCAGCACGGTCTATCATCTCAATGACAGCAGGGTACCTCTAGATAATCCTTGCCACTACACTAAGGTCCCCTCGTCCTCCTCTATAATAGGCTCTCATCTATCAGGAATAAGTGTGGGCGCACACACACAATAAAAACACAAATGTTTTTTTTTTTGGAATCCAAGTTCAATTCCTATGTGCACATCTAGCTAGTAATCTAACAGGTGGTCTAGGGCAAAAGCATTATATGCTACAGAACTAACATCCCATGCAGGAAAAACTATAGAAGTTTTCAAACATAAAATAGGATTTTCAGACCAACTATAGAAGTTCTCATATTTAAAATAGGTTTTCGAGTCTAATTACACAAGTTTTCAAACTAAAAATAAGGTTTTTAAACCAACTACAGAAGTTCTCAAACTTAGAATAGGGTTTTCAAGCAAACAATAGAAGTTTTTAGACTTAAAATAAGGTTTTCAAACAAACTAAAGAAGTTCTAAAGACTTAAAACAAGGTTTCTAGACCAACAATAGAAGTTCTCAGACTTAAAACAGGGTTTCTAAACCAACTACATAAGTTTTTAGACTTAAAATCAAATTTTCAAACCAACTACAAGAGTTTTCAAACTCACATAAGGGTATTCAGACCTATCAAACTCCTCTCAGACCATTCGCAAGGTCACAGGAGGTCAACGCCTTTATTAGAGCCAAACAGGCCACAAGGGCAAAATAGTAATTTTTCTAACAACTAGGGACCACACTGTAAAATACAATCATACTCCAACCAAGACTACCTACAGGGTCTAAGGAGGCTACATCTTCAATTAGAGACAAAATCAAACCTAAAATCTGAACATAAAAGATTTTTAGGTAAGAGCACAATTCCCTAGAAATTAGAGGACCTAACTGCAACTTCCAACAAAGCAATTTGGAAGCATCATCCTAATACGCTATGTTTCTATAGGGTCACATTCAGTAATCAGTATTCAAGGAGAACCTAGAATATATTAGGCATGCAATTAGGGACCAAAGTACAACAAAATAAAAGCATAAAGGCTAATCACAGAAATTACCGTGCTCTGCCCGACGTTTGAAAGATGAGATTTTCGATCCCTTAGGATAAAGTTGGTACTGCCTAAAGCTGTTAGAGGAGCGCACCTCGATTGTTGAGCCATCTCTTCTAAAAGATAATGGATCTTCAGAGATTTTTAGTAAAAGAAAGCAAGGAAAGAAATGAGAAGGTGTGATCAAATGGGGTCACCCCCTCCCCTATTTATAGGAAATAGGGAGGTGGGCCTTACCCATACTCAGAGGAACAAACTTTTTGGGACTCATCTGAATTTCAATCAACAAACGGTCACAGTCAAAACATCTATGGTAGAATTTTAGATTCATCTATACATTTTGATCGAACAGGCGATTATAGAAAAACCTCAAGAAACCAGACAAACTAGACCAACTTTATAAAAATTTTCTCAAAATCAGATGAAATTCATACAAGATGTTCTAAACATTCCCACAAACCTTCAGGTATGGTTTTAAAACCAAGTTTACTTTTAAAAGTGCTAAAATTGGAGTCCAATAGATCGGCCCTTGATCATCTTCGATCTCTCAGAGCGGGCAAACTATTGACCGTGATTTCAGCACCGAGCTCTAAAAAATTCTGCTATGGTTCCAACGCTGTGAGAATCATCTTGATCAAATTTTGTTTGGGCCTTAAACGGACTCTCGAAAGCCCAAAAACCCTAAAATCAAAGGGCAAGGGCATTTTGGTAATCAACCAGGATCGGCGTCGATCACCCCAATGACAGCGCCTATCAGCCTAGTGTCAATGTCGATCAGACTAATGCTATGACACCCATCCTACACTAATTAATAGGTCATCAGCGCTGATTTAGAGGTGGCAGACACCGATCAGGCCTAGCTTAGCCACCTCCTTGCCTATAAATATGGAACTCTCCCCTTCATTTTAGGCAACACTTATTGCTTGATCGAGCGCTTCTCAAGCATCAATGACTCTCACTCTCACTTTTATGATTCTATGACCATAAAGTTTGACCTTACTCTTCTTCCTTAGTTGAGTTAAAGCCAACTTGGCTCTCAAAAATTGATCCTTTCGACTTTCAATCACAATTTTACCTTCCTTAGGCCAAAGCTACTAGTTGGTTGATTCATTATTAATTAAATCTAGCGATTGATTAATAATTCGTCATTTAACAATATTATATAAGACTATATGGGTCCTCATGCCCTACCTTAGCTTATATTGGAGGAAGACTTGATCTCTTTGGTTAATAACTCCCTGTAGAGCACCGATTCGACCATGTCACAAGCACGAGGGTATAATCACTAAAACTCAGACCTTTGTCAATTAATCCCGACCCATTCGATAAATTATCAATTGCCAGAAGCCTAGTTCATTCGACACTAAGCATCCTTTAAGCCCGATCCATCAAGCAAACTAAGCTCGATCCGTTCGACAAAATCGCAAAACCAGTTTTCAGACTAAAGACGATCCAATCGGCACACCAATAAGCTCACTCTAAGAGTGGCATCCTCAAAACCCTACCATCCTTATTGGTGGTAGAACTTCGTGTGCCCTGATCCACATACATACAAGGTACGAAGGCATACCTATAGATTTCAGCCTAGGTAACGGGTCCCCGACCGAACTGATTGATCGAGACTTAGGGGAATGTGTTGCGTGACCTAGAACCCTTGATAACGAGACTAGAGTTAGACTTCCTTTCGAATTACACACCTTTATTACATGTGCCTACTTTTAATGCACTTTATTCTAGATATTGCCATGCATTATAAGTATGTTCATGCATCGATAATCTGACATTCATGCAAAACAACACTTTTAATTTATAGTTAGACCCAAACTTTTGATCCACACACAACAAAGCAAAAAACCTAGTTCCCGAACCCAATGATTTGAGCTAGTGCATTTTATCCATTGTGGCACACTAAAAGGAGTCAATCACGGAGCTTTTACTTATATTTTCCCCGAAAGCAACAATAAATTGAGGTGGTGACTCTAAGCACACCACACACAGTCAAAAGTGCTCAAAAGAGCCAAACTCATAAAAGTTGATAATCGAGTCAATTAAATAAACTAGCCATAACAGGACTAAATCAAACAAAGCGAGAGGGACCACAGCGGGGTTCCGTCTGTTCTCAGCTTTTCAAATTTCGTGACGAACCAACCAATAGGCCAATTTGGTTAGACTCCATCCTTTAGATCTTTCCCACAGCGCTTTCCACTGGGGACCTTAAACATTTGTCAAACTAAAAAATGTAGTAAAAGGACTACCGAGTAGGCTTCGAATCTCTAATTTCGATCTAATTGAAAATCACCTTGCATACATTCAAATGCATCATATGGGATCCTTTTCCATCATTAGAACTAAGCGAACTGAGTTTCTATTATCACTTTGGGGCAATCTTCCTTAGAGCTATCCTGGGTAAAGAGAGCTGCTCACTCGTCCAGCGTACCTTCGTTCCTTGTGGTAGGGCATACCAATTATTCCATTTGATATGACATGGTAAAATGACTAGGTATATACCAAATCTAGCAGATGGGACCCTTAGAGCAATCCACCAAAAGCATGTAATGTCCCTAGATTTTATCCCTAGGATTATATGCACCCTACATCATGAAACAATTTTGGCATAACATTTATGTACTCACACATTCCATGTTATGGACTAAGAGTCAACTAAAACACCAACCAGTGGTAACCCATACACCAATCCAATGGTCCACTACACACTAACCAGTGGCAATCCATACACGAACTAGTGGTAAACCAAAACTCCAACCAATGGTAACCCATGCACCAACTAGTGGTAACCCATACACCAATTTTGTGGTAAACTAAAACACCAACCAGTGGTAACCCATAGACCAATCTAGTGGTCAACTAAACACTAACCAGTGGTAACTCATACATCAATCCAGTAGTGAACTAAACACTCATACACCAATCCAGTAGTTAACTAAACGCTAACCAATGGTAACCCATAGACCAACCAATGGTCAACCTAAATGCCAATTTCTATCCAAAAGTCTGAAACTAGACCTAAGCACCCCAGACTACCAAAAGCGTCAATCCTAACCTGAGCACCTTCATCTCCCGGGGATAATGCCCGAGTCATGCCATCAGATCTTGACTCGTGCATTACCTCCTCCTAACCAAAAGCCTCAAACCTGACCTAAGCACCTCCACCAATTAAAGCCTTAAACCAGACCTAAGTACCCTCATATTATCAAACTAAGCCTCAAACCTAACCTGAGCACCTTCATCTTCCAAACTGGGCGCAATGCCCAAGTCATGCCATCAAATCTTAGCTCATGCATTGCTTCCTCTTATCCAAAAGCCTTAAACCAGGCCTGAGCACCTCAGACTACCAAAAGCCTCAAAATAGACCTGAACACCCCAAACCACTGAAAAGCCTTAGATTCAACCTAAGCACCCTCATTTACCAAACCAGGGGCAATGCTCAAGTGAGGCCATCAATTTTTGGTTCGTGCATTACTTCCTCCTATTTGAAAGCCTCAAACCAAACTTAAACACCCAAGACTACCAAAAAGCCTCAAAGCCCGACCTGAGCACCCTCCGACTAACAGAACTTTGAAGAGTAACCTGAGTTGCTAAGCCTCAATAGTATATAATTTTGAGAACTTCTACAATTGATGTGTATTGATGCCCCTCTTTTGTTTACTTCTACTAGAGAACAACAACTGCTAGTCAGAATTGTAACATCCCTATCCGGTCCTGTAGGACTAGACAGTGATGTCACATTCTGTGCCAGAAACGCAGACTGATTTGCTTATTCATTCAATTTGATTTTAAAGTAAGAAGACATTTAATTAAATAAAAGAATATAATTAATAATATATTAGAAAATTCAGTAATAACATTTTTTTTATAACTTTGATAACTATTTAAATACCGTACAAAGATATCTGTATTTAAAATATTAATTCCTTTGCAAAACTTTTAATATTAAAAATTAAAAAATTAAATTGAATTATAAAATAGCCTATCAATTAAAACTCAAGATAAGTTTAGTGTTAAATGTTAATTCCTAAACCACTACTTACACGCTCAAAAAATAATTAAAACTTATACTACATGCCAAATTCTTACTATATACCTAAATGTCTGAAGAACTTCCTCCCCCTCTGATTCTGGATTATCGAATCACCACAACTTATATAATCTTCAACCTACGCAAGAGAAAACTCATCGCGCTAAGTATAAAACTCAGTGGTGCTATTCATAATTTAAATCAAATAATAATTTTAGAAACATAAATTTTGAAGAGATTTCCTTTATTATATACATTTATATACAAATATTAATAATCATTTTTATCATTGTATTAAATATTTATCTTTAACTGAATAATTAAAACATTTCAAAATCCATTCCTCAAATTAATATAATATAAACCTACTAACTACCAATACCACATATTCCTTTAATTCAACAACATATAGCAACTCAAATCATATAATATAACTTATTATCTTAAAAACAAATTCTTACATATGGGCTCAAATACACTTAGGAGAAAACGAAGTAGATAAGATTTCTGAATCACATAATTGTGGCATGTGAAAGCGCCATCACATATCAGAATTGTGGCCTATGAAAGCACCACCACACATATCAGAATTGTGGCCTGTGAAAGCGCCACCACACAGAATAATAAGCACGTCTGCTTATTCAGAAGGGCTGATAACCCTAGCATATGATCATAGCTTTCACATAATAGAATGGCCTAATAAGCCGAGCGTGCTTATGTATAGAAATAAATCAAATTATGCAACACATTCACACTAAGTATATTAGAGCCCAAAAACTTATCATTTTTGCTTATTCAGAATATTTCACATATAACTTGTTCTTTCCTTATTTCGCTTACAAATATCATAAAATATCATTCATAGCCACCACTCAAACTTTAATTAATAAGTGGCCAATAATCATCATTTTCATAAAATAGAATTTCAATCAATTCATAAAATCATTTAAAAATCATATCATATCAATTAATGTATCATTTTTTTGAAAATCAATAAAATAATATTTTAATAACTTCACTAATTCCTTTTTAAGAAAATAACTCACATCGTAAAAATATATATATGAAAACAATATAGTAAACTTTAATTAAATTAAAAAGTTAGTATTGCACTAACCTGGCTTGAAAGGCTGCACTAGCCTTTCTTTCTTATTTACTTACTCTATTCCACTCCTGTGGTTTATCCCAACCTATAAACAATTTGTACAGTATTTTTCAGTTCTCTGTTTCCATTCTTTATTGATATTTGAATTCCTTAATATTTTTATTCATAGTTCACATTTACTCTATATTTCCCTTAAATGTTATAAATCTACATTCTTAGTAGATCATTTAATTTAATCTTCCATAAATTTATTTAGTCTTTCAATTCCATATATCTTTCACTCATAATTAAATTTGTTATTTTCCCTTAAGAACTAATGAAATCATAATTTTATTTCAATCCATTTATATAAATCAACAAATACTATAACATATGATTTTAGAATAAAAATCCTCAAAA
>CANUEX010193372.1:0-29662 GCA_948099535.1 Jatropha multifida | reverse complement strand
ATAATATGGGCTTACTATTCCGATAGTCAAATGATAATAGGGATGAGATGTGATAGTTTAGGCTTACTACGGGCCTCGGGTGCCTTAAGCTTACCTAGGTCCTAGTGCCGGTCCGGCCCACGATTTTGGGTCGTGACACATACCCACATTAAAAGATCCACTCATCCTTGGCACACTAGGACTCCCAAATGAAGCTACACTCCTATTATCTCTTCTGCCTAAAATTGCCCCTTCAGAATTAAACTTAATTTCCATTTGCCTCGCAGCATCAATCACAACACTAAGATCTTGCTCTTTTTGTTGAAACAAGGAAGCATACATCATACTTAAACCATTGACAAACCTATAAATCTTGGTGCCCTCATCTGGTATGGATCTCAGTGCAAACCTACTCAATTCAATAAATTTCATAGCATACTCATCTATAGTCATATCACCCTGTACTAGAGACTCAAATTCTCTCATTTTAGCTCTTCTAGTACCCTCTGGTACAAACCGATTCATGAAAAGATCAGAAAACTGTTGCCAATTCAACCTATTGACAGAAGGTTGAATGTAATCTCTAAACCATATCTCAACTATTCCCTCCATCCTATGACCTGCAAAAGTAATCGACCTCTCAGCGTTACAACCCAACTCTAGACAAAATTCTCTTATTCTGGCTAAGAACGATTGAGCATCCTCAGTTCCTGTAAAGTTAGGTGGTTTATACCGAATAAACCTATCATAGAGATTATCACTAACTACTCTTGGAGCCTCTAGAGGTGGAGCTTGTTGAACTAGCTGTGCTGCTAGTTCGGGTATGGGAGGAGATATTAGCTACTGTTGCACCTATGGTGCTTGAGCTTGGAGGAATTGCTGTTGCTGTATTAACAGATTATTCATCGTAGTAATGGCCTGCTGAAGTCCAGTCACCATAGTATTCACTTCTGTTGGGTTTACAGTAGCATTTTCCTCATTTCGATTTTCTTGTACAACATCCTCTTGATCATCTAAATTCCTAATGGGTCCACTCCATCGACGTCTAGCCAGAGCCGAGTGCCCGAAAGAAGCCTCATCTGGAGCATCTCGCTCCATATCATCAAGTGCTCTTCGCCTAGTATTCACCATACTGAAATTTAAAGTATAAAATATATCATTATAAACATAAGAAATCCTGTCCTACAATTATCATAAGATTCTACCTCCTAAAGTAGTTCTAACAATATGACTCCTTAGACGGTCACGCTCAAATTTAAGAAGCAAGAAAACTATATCAAGACATGATAAGAATAACTCCGCAGTCACATCTAAACATATGAAACTAACGCTCTGATACCAATTTTGTCACGATTCAAAACCGTGGGTCGGACCGGCACTAGGATCTAGGTAAGCTTAAGGCCCCTGAGGCCCATAGTAAGCCTAATTATAAAGTCCATATGTGAGTCTAGCTGTCATCTAATAATAGTGAGCCTATATAAATTTAACCTGTGTGAGTCCAGAATTCATATAGCCACGGCCCGACGATAATTATCCCATTTAATCACATGCAATCATGCCTAATAAATCTCAAATATACTATGTCTGTTAGTTACACATACTTTTAGGTAAATATATAGGACATCCATTATTTCATATAGTAGCTCACTCATAATGTACATAAATAAAATGTACATCTTACGACTGCAAAGTTTCAAAATGTCCAAAACAGAGAAGTTTCGCAGAGTAGCAGTATTTTAACAGACAAACTATATAAGATCAAAATATACTTTAGAGCCCTGTGGAGGAGAATACAGAGCTTTAACTCTCTTCAGGGGATCTCCTACTTCCTGAAAAGTTGGTGGGAGGAGGGATGAGTTTCACAAACTCAGTAAATAATAATAAATAATGCATGACCAGAGAATCACGCAAAATGCATCTCTAGTCACAGAACTAATCACACTGTCAATCATACATATGTCACAGTATCAACATCCACAATTAATTCATCTTCAAATAATCATTCACGTGAAAATTAATCTGTGGTGTCACCGAAACCCCCGATGAGCCGTCCTCTCGCATGGCTCATCCTCTCACACGTGTGCACTAGGGAGCCAATCCCCCATACATGGCCGACCAGTCTAATCCTCGCTTGACCAGCCCTCTCATTGTTTTTCCATACTCTTTTTTCTTTTCATACCATCAGAGGGCCAACCTGTGGTTATTCATATATATATATATGATCAGATGCACACGGGGGCATCGATCTCCCATACATGGCCGACAGTATCAATAACCGCCCTTACAAACCCATGGTGACCCACTTCATTCTAATTCCACTCAAACAAGGCTATCCACATCACATCACATTTACTCAATAATTCATCCATCTGTCAGTCATCAGATCAACAGTTAATATGCATATTATAAAATAAGATGATATGATTATTAAATAATAATATAATATATTTTGATATAAAAATATATAATGATATTATGTAATAAAGTTATGGTGATATAAAATCATGATGTAATGAAATGCATACCATTCACCATTTATTATTACTCACAGTAATATTAGGATATTCAAATCCTAATTCTGATTCTGGTGTGAAGGAGCAGTAGACGAGCTCACATGATCTATGAATTTAAAAATATAGAAAGAATTCATCAGTCAACTATTCTATTCAATGCGAAATAATAAATAGGTACCAATCTAACAAATTATGCCATATCTCTCTGTTTAAACTAATTTAAATTCTATGCTACTTAGTTGCTAACCTTAACTAATCCGATTTCTCATCACAACCTTTAAAATATTCTAAATTCACCACCAATATAATATAATCAATAATGTTTTCATTTCATATAAATATAATCCTACCTCCGATAATCCTTTTCTTACTTAATTTCGTTACAGTCTCCAAACATCCCTTTTATGTTACGTTCTAATATCCAACGCTAAATTCTTTAATTAAACTAATTATCAACTAAACTATTCTTATTAGGTAAATTCTTTCTACCTAACCAAATATTCACTACCTTCATAAAATAAATTATTAATCTCCAATAATTCAAGTAATTGGATTTTCTAAATTTTATTACAAAAATATCCTACTATAAATTTTATTCTCAACCTATAATTTATTTTCAACTCATCAATCACTACATCCAATATAACATTACTCAATATCACAATCAATAATTCAATCCCGATAATCAACTAATTTCTTCACAAAATTAAAATTCAAGAAATTAATTAAAAATTTATAGGGAGGTTTTTAATACCCTTAATCCCACAAATTAGTTCAAAATTCGAAATATTGGAGACAATCAAGCCAAGGGCTGCTGGATGGAGAACCAGCTATTGGTGGCGGAGACAGGCGGCGATGTGAAAGAGAGAAGCAGAGGTGAAGCTACTGCTAGTGATCGGCAGGAGGTGGTGCGATGCCTTGAAGTCGCTGACTTGTGGTGACGCGACGCGAAGGAGGAGCAACCGTTCGTCGAAGCTCGCTTGTGTGAAGAAGAGAGCGCTGCTGCTGGTGATGTCGCCGGTGCAAGGCGCTGCTCGCTGTGGCATCACTGGTTCTGGCGGTGAGGCTGTCACCAACACAATGAGAGGGAGAGAGAGAGATGGTGAGAAAGAGAGAGAAGGAGGAGAGGTGAGAGGGACTATGGTGGAGAAGAAAGAAGAGAAGGGAAAAGAAAGAAAGAAAAGAAAGAAAAAGGAAAAAAAAAGAATTTTCCAGAATATGTTGGGCCATTCTGGTTCAATTCGAACTAGTTTGCTCCAGTTCAACAAATTCCACTTGGTTTTCATTCGTTTTTCGATAAAATCAAATAGGTTTACGGGTCCAATTAATTTTTAGCTGGTTTAAATTTATTGGCCAAAATTTTAGAATTATAATTTAAATGAATATTTTCTAAAATTAAATTTTTTAGGTAATTCACAATCCATTGATTTTCCTTCAAAACAAGATAACTGGGAGTCTAAGCTCTATTCTCTTGTGATTTCTACTTTATTTTCTGCGTTAGAACTTTAGAAAATTGAGTTTTTACTAGAGGAACACGTAAAAATTCGATTTTATAGTAATCTGTTGCGTTTCTGGGTTGCAAAGGTGCAAGTCTTACACTTAAGGCGCCAACCTTAAGCTGAGGGCGCATGCCTTAAGCTTAAGTCACATGCCTTCAAGCTTAAGGCGCTTAGGAATACAATAGAATGTTGTTCTGCCTCTTTTGACTCTAATCTTTTGGTGATTATAGGCTTCGTTTACCTGGGAATGGGACGTGATTCACTTCCAGTGATGTTAGTTTATAAGTTCGAGAAGAGAAGCAACATAAAAAACATCAAATCGTGCCTAAATTCTAAGATCAAAGTGGGTTAAGGTCTAAGGGTCGAAAATCCATGTTTGATCTGGATGAGTACGTTATTGATTTTAATCTTATTTCTTACAATGATTTCTGAATTTTGTTCATCTAACAAGGTGAACATTGTGATCATGACCTTAAAATAATATTAAAATTATTATATTTTTATTTTTGCAATTATTTATTTATGCATATTTAATTATTGTTCCATAATATATATTATATATTGTTCATCTAACTTACTAACATTTCTGACATCAATTAATATTCTGTCATTTTATTATTTTAATGCTTTATTGTTTATTTTATGATTATTTATCAATTATTGAACTAATATTTGAATTTTGATGGTTTTCAATTAATTCTTGTATCAGTCACGTTGTATGAATGTTTGGATGTGATATAATTGTTATTTTGTTTATTTAATTTTTTGAGTTTGATATAGTTTGAAATTTATTATTTATTGGGTTTGTAATATTATTTATATAATTTGTTGAAAATTCAAAATAATTCTCATTTTAATTGGTTTGTAATAATTAGATATAATCTCATTTGAGTTATGATTTTTAATTACTAGATTCTAATGATTTTATTTATGTTGGCTCATATTAATTAAATGGGAAATGAGAATATGTAAGGGATTAATGGGTAGAATGTATTTTAGGAGGGTTGTAATTCTTTTCTCCTCTCCCTTTTTTCATCATTGTTTAATTTCTATGTTCGATGAATGTTTAGACGATGATAATTTGCTTGGATGACATTGTTTTCAAAATTGCATAAAATGATTTTTTTTCATTTCAATTTGAATTAGTACTGTAATTAATAAAAAATAAATATTCAGACAACTAGGAGGCCGATTTAGACTTGAAGGAATGGGTGTCTAACACCTTTTCATTTCCATATCCAACTCCCGCACTTACTCTGGTTAAAACCAGATTAATTAATTTCAAAGAATTAATTAATTTGAAAAATTTTTCCCTAATTTAGTAAAATAGGATGGCGATTCCAAATAAATTTTTAGAACCTTACCAAAGTAAGGAAATCCTTTTTGAGGAATAAAATAGGATTGGATAAAATAAATTTTATTAAATAAAATGAACCAAGCCATTTGATTCAGTTTGCTCAAGTGACTCTTGAGAAAGCCATGAGACACTACGTGGAAGCCACGTTGTCCTTATAAATAAATTATGAAAAAAACTAATAAAATTTGCAGTATTCATTCAAGAAACTATTCGAAAAGCCAAAAGTCGTGGAGAGAGTTGTGGTGGAGAGAGACCATTAGATTCTTAGAAACTTCTCACTAAAAACTTTACAATAACACCATAACCACATCTCTCTCTATTGTTAACCCAATTTAATTCTCTTACCCATCATCTCTCTTCCGTCTCGTAACCCATCATCATAATGAAAATAAAAAAAAAAAGTGGAAAAACAAGAAACAACCGGTTTCTCTTTCCTCTCTCTCTCTCTCTCTCTCTCTTCATTAGCTATGGATGTCACGATCTCATCTCTCTTTCTCTCTCAATCAGAATGAACAATCTCTTCCCTTCCTTTATGAAATTACCGCACCACATTGGCCTCGCTGGAAAGAAAATGGAATGGGAAGGCGATGGTGTTGTAATTGTGAAACAAATAGGAAAGGAGGGATTTGGTCCTCTCTTAAAACCCTAAATGATGTATATCTTGGCTTGGTTCACCTTCGGTTTGATTCAATCTGAACCATACAATTCTTTATTTACTTTTGGTTTTAATGAGTTTGAATTTGAAAATTCCAACTCAACACCACTTGTTGTCCTCATTGTATTTCTGGTTTGTCACATAAGCCGAAGGCACCCGATTGAATTTTTTTTTTTTTGGAATTTAAACACCTGATTACAAACATTTTCCGTTGAGACACTAAAATAGAAAATTTTCAAAAGTTAAGACACTGAGGATAGTGTATTAGATCAATACTCTATTAGATTTTAAAAGATTTTAAAATTCCACTGGTATTCAATGTAGGATTTTTTGAAGTCTATTAAAATCTTGTGGTATTTAATTCAGACTCTTATAAAATCTATACAAATCTGATGGTATTCAATTATGATTTTTTTAAAAGTCCACACAAATTTAATGATATTCAAAAATTACTTATTTGGAAGGATTTAATAAAATTATTGATTTTGCTAGATTTAAGGTGCTAGGTATGAATAAGAGAATCATTCATAAATCCATCCTCCAACCCAAATATTTTAAAAATCTTTTAAAATCTAACAAAGTCTTAGGAGGCTTTATTAGATATGGATTATGCTAGATTTTAAAAGAATGATTGAGTTTGATGAAATTGAAGGATTTTCTAAGATTACCAAAGATTTTCACCAATTCTATTAGAATTCTATATGAAGTTTTATGAAATTTGTGAGACTTTTTTAATAGATTTTTATTGACTTTGGTGGAGTGACAATGATTTTTATATATCCATTCAAAATTAATTTCAAGACCTAATTGAACAAATTAAAAGATTTTAGAGCCAAATGAAAAATTGAAAAACAATGAGGGATTAAAAAGCAAAATGCATCTTCTTCAAAATCATTATTTTCTTCATTAATCGATAGTGAAAGGCTTGCAATGGCCAGCGTCGAGGGCGGCCATCCCACTTCTGTTAACCGCTATATTAAACAGATTCAAGAGTGGGTACCCTCTCCATTATTAGTAAAAAATGTATTTTATAAGTTTGAAATGCGAATAGTTAAAGATTTGCAAGTACCATACCCGTTTAAGATGTACTTTCAATGGATTTTTGGATAGATATAGGTAGTAAATACTTAAATGGGTTCAAATATGAATACTTAAATAGGTATTTAAATGAGTTTAGAACGGATACGGATAGTAAAATTTGAAATAGATACCTATATAGGTAGTTTAAAATTTGTGAGTACCTGCTCTGCTTTCGTTCTATTAAGGGGTGTATTGAATCAAGAGTCTGTTAGATTTTAAAAGATTTTTGAAATCTTTGGATTGGATGATGGATTTGTGAAAAACATTTTTATTCATACATAACACTTTAAATCCAACGAAATCAATAATTTTATAGAATCCTTCCAAATCAATAATTTTTTGAATACCATCAATCTTGTATGGACTTTTAAAAAGTCATAATTGAATATCATCATATTTGTATGGATTTTATAAGAGTCTAAATTAAGTACCATAAAATTTTAATAGACTCTAAAAAAATCTAGATTGAATACCATTGAAATTTTAAAATCTTTTAAAATATCTTAAAATTTAATAGATTCTTAATTCTGTACACCCTCCTTAATTCAATACATCTCTTAATAAGGATGGAAGCGAAGTAGACACTCACGAATTTTAAATGTATCCGTTTAAAATTTTATTACTCGTTTCCATTATAAACGCATTTAAATACTCACTTAAGTATCCATATTTAAACCTATTTAAATTTTATTACTAGCATTTGTCTAAAAATCGTTTAAAGTACCTCTTAAATGGGTAGGGTGCATGTCAATCTTAAACTATTTAAATTCGAATTTATTTAAAAAATATTTTTTTACTAATAATGGACAAGGTATCCACGGGTACCAACTACTGAACCTATTTAATATAGCGGTTAATAGGTAGTGGGTATCCAAACATCTATACACATACCCTGGCTGTATCCATTATAGGTAATAATTTCACTACCCATACCCATTACAAGTAATAATTTCACTATTTATATTCGTTTCAAACCTTTCTATAACTATCAATATCCTATTTAAACGAATCAGAGCAAAGTGGGTATCTTAAAATACCTGTACCACTTTCATCCCTGTCCTTAAGATGTAAAACAATATATTAATTATTGGATTAGTTTCTAATTAATTCATGTGCTAAGAATTTGATATTTTGACAAAAATTATTATTGATAGTGCTGTAAATTTTCAAAATTAATTTAATTATTTTTTTGAATTTTTATGCATTGATTTCAATTAAATAATGATTTAATCAAATAAAAAATTGAAAAAACTTTGAAATAGTCAAAGAAATGAAGAATGCAATCTGTCACTGTTATGTTGGACCATTAGGCTCTGTGAGCCTTATGCGACGGGATGTGCATCGGTTTTAAATTAATATAAATCGCCTCCCTACGCAAGCTCTAGCATTGGCATAGGTTCTAGCTAGTGATGGTTGCTAATTTTGAGTTTTAAATTAATATATTTTTTTATTTATTTAAATCTGTAATTTTTCGACGAGATATTCACTGTTCAGTTTAGGGACAAAAAATCTATGGTCTTCTAACCACATTATGACTGTTTTGAGAGCACAGGAAGACATAAGTGACACTGGCTATTGCAGGCTTTTCATCATCGGTGGCGATAAGGTTTTAATGAAAAAAAATTATTTTTGAGAAAATTACATAGTTACTTTCTACTCGCTCTTTGTTTTTTCAATTTTTCAATTGGATTCTAAAACTTTATAATTTATTTAATTAGACCCTTAAAATTAATTTTGATTAGATGTATAAAAATTACTTAATTCCACCGTCAATCAAAATGTATAAAAAACTCTATATAGAATTTCAGTAAAAACTGCAAAAAATTTGAAGTTCCATCAAATTCAACAATATTTCTTCTAAAATTTTATATAATCCTAATCCAATAAACTATCCCACATTGATAATTATTCCTTTAATGAATTACTCCTGTATAAACGGTGTCGGGATGTGGTTTCCAATGTCCGAGGCTTTTAGGTTGTGGTGTTTGATTCCATTAATTGTTGAGAAAAATGGCAAAACTAATAAAATTAATAACGTCTCCCTTTGTTTGGGTTACAATTTTTGTGACACTAATTGCTCTCTTAATCGCTTTAAGAATTCCAGTCAAAAACTATATAGCTTCTCATCGAGAGCAGGTGATTCTCTCTAAATCCTTTTCCTACGATTCGCTATTATGATCCTTGAAATGAAAGATAATGAGTCGGATGCTTCGGTTTAATAGAGATTGTTTACTGCTGAAGAACTTGCTCTGTACAATGGCACTGATGATGCTTTGCCCATTCTGTTGGGTATTCTTGGGTAATTTGTTTATGCGTTCATCTCTTTGCATTTGTTTTGTTCTTTAGTGGAAATAATTTTTGCTTGTCATTTTTGAGGCAGATCTGTGTTTGATGTAACTAAAGGAAAATCTCATTATGGCGTGGGAGGGGGTTACAATCATTTTGCTGGAAGGTTAGTGTTTGTTTGTTTGTATTTTTTTTTTCTTCGCATTTAATGTACAGCGAACATATTCTTCAGTTCAACATGAAAGTCAAAATTCTGCCATATCTTTTTCCTTCTCTTTTTCTTGTGCTTTTTAGAATTGCAACTTTTGTTTGCACATCATTCTTCTGGGGGTTAAACTTGGATAGAAATTCTCATTTATATGAACATCCAAGAGGGCCACGCCAGCACTTAGTGAAGTGTAAAGTATAAAAAATAAAACGGGTGTGCGTCATAAGATAATAAGATATGATCTTGGGCTGTGCACAGAACATTATGCAAAAAAAATTGCACATTCTCGCCATGCTCATCCATTCTTCAACTAGTCTTTACTAGAAGATGTTGAACATGTGAGGGAAATTCAGGTTATCGCTATGCTACAAGACTCTAGACTGTACTTAATTCTTTTTTTAGTCGATTGATTCAGTTGCTTCACATTGCCATTAATCTTGCAAGGAATTTTGAATTTCTTTCCAGCGTATATGGCCAACAGTCATAAAGGAAGCAAGAACTATAGGCTTTGTTGAAAAGGAAGCAAGAATTGTCAGAAAACAGTTAGGGATTAAAGAATTAGAAGAGTAAAATTGTATCAAAATTCACATATTAAGAAAGATGAGGGAAAGCTATGAAATTATAGGCATAAATTTATTGTAGATTAAAGGACTTAGGACCTTCGAAGAAGCTTAAATCAGTAAGTGTTAGTGGAACGATACTTTTCATTGCAAGTCCTTCTTAATTTCTTCATTCTCCTTCCTTTTTCTACCTATTTTTCTCATGCTAATCACATGTGGAATGCTCAGATACTCAAAATTTAAACTGTTAATTTTTGTTTTTTTATTGGGAAAAAGCATCCTAGGCCCTTTGAACTATATACATGTTGTTTATTGAGCACTTATTGTTTTATTTTGTCACTTTGAGTTGAGCATTCGAATTATTATTTATGTCGACATCAAGGGCTTTTTACTGCTGGCACACACTTTAAAATAGTATAAAAATTGACTGCCTTAAATTTATCTGAGTTGGATACGAAAAACAGACTAATATGTTAATTTGGATACTAATTGAGAAAATGAAAATGAATCGTACTTGAATACATTAGATAATTATAATTCACAACCATTATTGATTAACCTCACTCATAGGTAGCTCCTTACTTAAATCTGAATTGACTTTATCGAGGTCATTGCAAATTTTTGCGTTGAGTTCGAATAGGCTTGAAACCTTAGTAATATGCTACATAAAGGCAAGAATGAAATCAAAAGATAAAGAAGATGAGGACTATAAAGTGATGTAGGAACATCTAAATTTTTATGGTTTTCTTGTTTATCTAGGATTCCTAATTAAATAATAATTTATGGTTCCTTGTTTCTATAGAATTTGTTTTCCATCCAAAAGTAGTAGCCAATTAGGATTTGTTTTCCATCCAGAAGTAGTAGCCAATTAGGATTTGTTTTTCATCTAGAAGTAGTAGCCAATTAGGAGTTGTTTTCTAGTAGTAACCAATTAGGATTTGTCCTAACTAGTATAGATATGATGACATATATCAAATTATGTAATCTATTATTTTCAATTTAGAATTTTTTAATTCTAAGGTTTTCTTTAAAACCATTATTGTTCCAGCCACAATCAACCTATTCTAGCCCTAATTGTTGAGAGTTAATTTGCTTAAATTCTTTCCCTGCGTTAAGTGGTATTAGAGCAATTTTTCCCAACAATGGTATCAGAGCTGTTGGTTTAGTGGGAGAATGAGAATTTGCAACTAGGAGGAGACATTAAAATTCAATAAGATGATGACTAAGGCAAGGGTATGATGGAGAAGCCCGTGCATGCAGCTGCTAAGTGGATTCATCATCAAATCTACCCACTTGAATGTGAGGGGGAGATTTGTTGGGTGGTCCCATTTAAGTGGGACCCACCCATTTGAAATTTTGTTAAAATTTGACACCGACATTTGTTTTTTGTTTTTTTTTTTTCGTTTGTTAGGTAGAGCAGGTGAACAACTTGCCTAATTTGTGACTTTTCTTTCATTTTTCTATGTATAAATAGGTGTGTGTAGTGTGTTGTTCAGAGGTTTGCAGCACAAGGGTGTGAGTGCAAGTGAAGCACAAGGGCATAGTGCAGGTGTGCAAGTGTAGCACAAAGGAAAAGAAAAGAAAGAAACAATGTGAGAGAGTATGGCATATACTCTCGGTGCAATTAATTGGGTATAATTAATTGCGGAGTATTTTATTCTAGAGTTCTAGAGGGGATTGCTTCAATGGGGATGACTTAAACACTGGGTTTGAGAGTGGATTTACTCTCGAGATTGCTTCGGTGAGGTTGGCGTAAACATTGGGTATGAGAGTGGGTTTACTCTCGGGATTGCTTGAGTGGGGTTGGCTTGAATACTGGGTTTGAGAGTGAGTTTACTTTTAGGTTTTGATAGAAATTCTTTAGGGTTTATGTGAGGGGTATACAAATATTGCGAGTTTATTGAGTGGGCATAACTCAAGGAAATATTACAATATTTGTATGTATTATTTTATCTTCACATAGTAAAGAATCAGCGCTATGGGAACCACCCATTTGAAATTGCTCTGATACAATTGTTGGGAAAAAAATACCTGCTACGACGCAACTTGATATTGGAAACTCCATAGCTCTATGATTAAATAATCATACTATGAATTCAATAAGATAAAATAAATAAATACAGTTGAAAAAATAATAGGAGACGATGTTTTAACGTGGTTCGACAAATTGTCTACATCCACGGATAGTACTGATTCTTTACTATGTGAAGATAAAATAATACATACAAATATCGTAATATTTCCTTGAGTTTTTGCCCAATCAATAAACCCGCAATATTTATATACCTCTCACATAAAATTGCTCTCATCCAACTGTTGGAAAAAAATACCCATTACGACGCAACTTGATATTGGAAACTCCATAGCTCCATGATTAAATAATCATATTATGAATTTAATAAGATAAAATGAGTAAATACTGCTGAGAAAATAATAAGAGGCGATATTTTAACGTGGTTTGACAAATTGTCTACATCCATGGATAGCACTAATTCTTTACTATGTAAAGATAAAATAATACATACAAATATTTTAATATTTCCTTGAGCTATGCTCACTCAATAAACCTATAATATTTGTATCCTCACATAAAATTGCTTTGATATAACTATTGGAAAAAACTACCCGCTACGACTCAACTTGATATTGTAAACTCCATAGCTCCATGATTAAATAACCCTACTATGAATTCAATAAGATAAAATAAGTAAATATTGCTGAAAAAATAATAGGAGATGATATTTTAACGTTGTTCGACAAATTGTCTATATTCACGGATAACACTGATTCTTTACTATGTGAAGATAAAATAATACATGCAAATATCGTAAAATTTCTTTGAGTTATGCCTACTTAATAAATTCGCAATATTTGTATATCCCTCACATAAACCCTAAAGAATTTCTATCAAAACTCAATAGTAAACCCACTCTCAAATTCAGTGTTTAAGCTAATTCCACTAAAGCAATTCCGAGAGTAAACTCACTCTTAAACCCAGTGTTTAAGCTAACTTTACTGAAGCAATCTCCTCTAAAATCCTAGAGTAAAATACTCGCAATTAATTATACCCTATTAATTGCACCGAGAGTATATTCCTTACTCTCTCCTTCTTTCTTTTCTTTCTCTTTTGTGCTGCGCTTGCACACCTGCACAATGCCCTTGTACTCTTGCACTTCACCCTTGTGCTGTACTTCACCCTTGTGCTGCACAACACTACACAACACACTACACACCCCTATTTAAACATAGGAGAATGAAAGAAAAGTCACAAATTAGGAAAATTGTTCGCCTATTTTACCTAACAAAAGAAAGAAAGAAAAACAAAAAACGGATGGCGGTGTCAAATTTTAACAAAATTTCAAATGGGTGAGCTCCACTTGAATGGAACCAATCAACATATCTCCTCCTCACATTCAAGTGGGTAGATTTGATGATGTCTTTGGTTGTCCCGTCTCTGTTGGGAAAAAATACATGCTACGACGTAATTTGATATTGGAAACTCCATAGTTTCACGATTTGATATTGGAGATTTATTTGGAATTTCAGTTCTGTTATGAGCCCTATAACTGAATCTCTGGAAAAAGGGTAAATTTGAGTGGACAAAAGCTGCACAAAAAGCGTTTGAACTAGTAAAAGCTTTGATGACTGAAGCACCCATTCTTGCACTACCAGATTTTGAGAAGTTATTTGTTATTGAGTGTGATGCTTCACATGTAGGAATTGGAGCAGTTCTTAGCCAAGATGGAAAGCCTGTGGAATTTTTTAGTGAGAAGCTGATGATTCTAGGAAACATTACTCAACTTATGACCTAGAGTTCTATGCATTGGTAAGGGCTATTCATCATTGGCAGCACTACTTAGCTTCTCGTGAGTTTATAGTATTTTCTGATCATCAAGCTTTGAGATATTTACGGTCATAGAAAAAGCTTAACGATCATCATGCTAAGTGGAGTTCTTTACTTGATGAGTTTAATTTCTCGCTAAAATACAAGTCTGGGCAGTCCAATATTGTTGCTGACGCTTTAAGTAGGTGATCTTTACTATTATCAATTATGAGTACTCAAGTTACGGGGTCTGAAGAATTAAAAGATCGGTACAGTTCTGATCCTTGTTTTAGCAAGGTAATGGCTGAACTGCAGCACTCTTCACAAGCTGAAAAATTGCCCTATCGGTTACATGAAGGGTATTTGTTCAAAGGTAACCAGTTATGCACTCCAAAAGGGCCTTTAAGGGAGCAAATTATTAGAGAACTTCATGGGAATGGTTTGGGATGACATTTCGGTCGTGATAAAACTTTTGCGATGGTAGCGGACTGCTACTATTGGCCAAAGATGCAAAGTGAGGTGGAGAAATAGGTGAAAAGATGTTCAGCTTGTTCATTTGGCAAAGGAAGTACTAAAAACACAAGCTTGTATACTCCTTTACCTGAACCAGATGCACCATAGATTCATTTGAGTATGGATTTTGTTTTGGGATTTCCAAAGACAGCAAGAGGACTTGAATCTATCTTTGTTGTGGTAGATCGCTTCTTAAAAATGGCACACTCTATCTCAGGTTGTAAAACCTTTGATGCAACTCATATTGCTGAATTATTCTTTCGGTAAGTTGTGAGGTTACATGGTGTTCCAACTTCTATTGTTTCTGACAGAGATGTAAAATTTATGGGGCACTTTTGGAGGACTTTATAGAGAAAGTTGGGACAGAATTGAAGTATTCAAGTACATGCCATCCCCAAACTGATGGTCAAACAGAAGTTATGAATCGTAGTTTGGGAAATCTTTTAAGATGTCTTGTTGGGAACAATACAAAGACATGGGATCTAGTCATACCTCAAGCTGAGTTTGCCTACACTAATTCTACCAATCGAAGCATAAAGAAAACACCTTTTGAGGCTGCTTATGGGCTGAAACCCCAACCTGTGCTTGATTTGGTGCCTTTGCCACAAGAAGCTAGAATAAGTGAAGAAGGGAAAAATTTGCTGAACACATTCGAAAGATTCATGAGGAGGTAAAGGCTGCCCTAAAAGACAGTAATGCAGCATACACTTTTGCTGCCAATCAACATTGTCGTAAGCAGGAATTTGAAGAGGTGATCTATTGCTTGTGCATTTGCGGCGAGAATAATTTCCTGAAGGTACTTATCATAAGTTGAAATCTAGAAAGTTTGGACCATGTAAAATATTAAGGAAAATCAGCTCCAATGCCTGCTTAATTGAGCTGCCATCTGAATTGCAAATTAGTCCTATCTTCAATACTTTAGACTTGTATCCATTTCATGGATTTGATGGTGCTCCATCTTCTATCAAAGATCAAATACAGCAGCTGCCAGTTACAAAAGGTGACATTGTTGAAGACGTGTTAGACATCAAGGAAGTTCAATCTAGGCGAGGCAACCCGTGTAGAAGATTCTTGGTGAAGTGGCTCGGTAAACCAACAGCTGAAAGCACATGGATTTCTGAAGAAGAGCTTAAACAACTTGATCCAGACATAAATGAAGAATATATCAAGGCTTACTCATCAGAGCTGAGTTGTTTTTCAGACCCGAGGAGAATGTAGGAACATCTAAATTTTTATGGTTTTCTTGTTTATCTAGGATTCCTAATTAAATAATAATTTATGGTTCCTTGTTTATTTAGGATTTGTTTTCCATCTAGAAGTAGTGGCCAATTAGGATTTGTTTTCCATCTAGTTATAGTAGCCAATTAGATTTGTTTTCTAGAAGTAGTAACCAATTAGGATTTGTCCTAACTAGTATAAATAGGACAATATTTATCAGATCATATAATCTATTATTTTCAATTTGGAATTTAAGTCTAAGGTTTTCTTTAAAACCATCATTGTTCCAGCCACAATCAACCTATTCTAGCCCTAATTGTTGAGAGTTAATTCTTTCCCTGTGTCATAAAGACATGAACCATGTTTGTGGAATGAGTGTTCGTATACTCCAATAAGACAAAGCTAGGATGCACATGTAAATTGAGGCATAAGTGCAACTAAAAGGGACAATTCAATTGCAATTAAATTGTGTGCAAAGAAGCTTGGCTGATTTGGTAGCAATATGCTCTTTTACTCTTCATGTTTTCTGGTTGTTTTTTAACTGAGAGAATCAGCCCATACCAATTGAAGTTTTCTTGCAGCAAATTAATAATGAAGAACACTAGCAAGTAAAGCTAAATTGCCTAATCTTTGAAAGCTTCTTCCTTCACATACAATGGATTTGTAGGCATAGCTATCTAAAACCTAATCCCAAAATTCACATTTTAATTAATTAATTTGTGAAATGCATTAAATGCAAAGATATTAAAGAAGATGAATAAAATTAACATAGCTAACTAGCTCATCAAATCAAGACAAAGAATCCACTGTTTGTTCTACTCATGGCAATTGATGCTTTATGGTTGTAGGATAATCATATTCAATTCTTTACATGATTATTTGTTTTCAGAAGGCCATTAGGCAAAATATAGCAGCAGTTGTATCATTTTTCCTGCTTTATTAAATATATCTCCATACTGACACACTAACAATTGATTTCCTTCTTATTCATGATGAACTTAGAGATGCATCTCGTGCATTTGTTTCGGGAAATTTTACAGGTAAAACTATTTTCATTTTCTTTGCTCAGCAATTAACTAATTATAGTCAATAATGGTGTTGGTTTTATGTGAACTAACAATATTTTTGAATTGGTTTTGGGTTTGTGAATAATTACTTATCAGGATTAGGTGACAATTTTATTGGCACCTTGCTAGACCATAATAGTAAAATTCAAATGAATATATAAAATATTCAAATATATATTGTAAATCAAAATATTTATAAAGATTTAGTAAAATCCAAATGTAGTTTCAAATTTTTTATGAAGTTAGAAATGCAAAAGTAGAGACGAAAGTAAAAGGAAAGAGAAATTATAGGTGTTTCCACTCAACTCCCATATTAGATAATATAAAAAAGTATACATTTTGATCAAATAAATGCAGTTAGTGAAGGGGATGAACATAAATCAATTTAACTAAATTTAAAATAGCTATTGAAAAATGCTATATAATTTAATATAGAATTCTTATATGTAACTCTTTGCTTAATGTATAGTTTATGTAATGTTATGAATTACAAAATTAATTTGAATTATTTATTTTCTTCTAATTTGAATTTTTTAATTATATATTTCATATCAAATTTGTATGTATCGTCTTTTTCTAATATGAATATTTGAGTATTTATTTATTTGGTGCTTGTACCTTTTCTTATGTACTTTAATATTTGAACAAATGCTTTTAGTTTTTTTTTTTTTTTATTAAATATAACTTTAGCAAATTTTTGACAAAAGTGGCTTTGGAATTGAAACTGCACAATCCAAAGCTCTCATTAAATTGAAAAAAAAAAAAATTCTTTGCATTGATTTTGGGGCTCCCCAAGCTTGTTGTTGAAATCCTTGTTATTAATATTCTTGATTTACTTTCCTTGTTTGCTAGACTTTTCTAGTTAATTAGTTTCTTATTATAGTGTGATCCTTGTATATAAATTACCTAGCTTAGGGATTGTATATTGTACACAATAGAAAAAAATACAGAATTTTTCTTTTCTTCATGGTATCAAAGCGTTGCTGTGAAATTTTTTCGGCAATGGTTTCTATCTAAAGCTGGTTTGAGTTACACACAGCCTCGCCAGAAGTGAGAGTTGATTGTCACCACTCATCTCAGAAGGAAGAGTGACTGCCAATCGGCCCTCCCTTGAAACCGCGTTGCCATTCGATCATGCGCGTGTGCACACGCACCAACAAAAGCTTCTGCCCGTTCTTCACGTGCCGGCGCGTGCGGCTGTTTCCAGTGAGCTCCGTCGACGTTTCTTGTTCCGACAGCCTCAATTTGGTGTTGTGACTCTACTCTACTGGTTCCTTAGATCTAGTTCTGCCTTTTTTGGAACTTTTTCCCTTTTTTGGCTTGTTTCACTGCTGCTGCGTGTGTTCCTCTGCGTCTGACAGTACTTCGGACGGTATGGGTGACAGAAAGAAGACAAATTTCAGTTTTCGCTCAAAGAGCCTCTCACTTCAGATTAGTCTAGTGAAGTTAGATGGAACAAATTACCTGGCTTAGTCTCGGTCCTGCTTATTATTCATTGAAGCAAGAGGTTTGCAGGGATACCTCGATGGTGGAGCGACAAAACCAATTTCAATAGATTTGGGCTTTAACAAGTAGAAATTCGAGAATTCTCTTATTATGTCTTGGTTAATAAATTCCATGCAACCAACTATTTCTTGAGGGTATTTGCTCCTTGATACAGTTAAGAAGATTTGGGATGCCGCTTCACAGACATATTCACAAATAGAAAACTATGTTCAGAGATATGAATTGCAATAAAAGGTTCATGAGACAAAGCAGGGGATCTGACTATCGCTCAGTATTTTGCAGAACTTAGCGGGTTGTGGCAGGAACTGGATTATTACTAGGATTTTCAAGCAAATTGCCCTAATGATGCAACTCAAGTTCAAAGTTGATTGAAGTAGAACGCGTGTATGATTTTCTGGCGGGCCTAAATAATGAGTATGATTAGATTCGTGTCCAAGTTCTTGGACGAGATCCTTTTCCATCCTTATGACGAGCATACTCTTTTGTACAACAAGAGGGGACTAGGAGGAGTGTCATGGTTCACAGGTCTACGGTTGATAAAGCAGGGTTGATTGCTAATTCTGCAAGGGAACAAATTCAGGCTGCGAAAAGTGGTTCTTTGGATAGAGATCATTTATTTTGTGACTATTGTGGGAAGAATAGGCACACTAAGGAATTTTGTTGGAAATTAAATGAACGCCCAACTAAAGGGCGCGGAGGGAAGTGACTCAATTCGTCTAGACCACAAGCACACGTATCTAATAGTAGAGCTTTGTCTGAGGAATCATCTACTGCTGGTAGCTTTTCTAATAGGGAAATTCAGTCCATGAAACGGTTGTTGTCACAGCTTGAGTCTTCCTCATCATTGTAGCTTCTAACTTTGTTAATTCAGGTAATGCTTTTCTTACCTTGCGAAAATTGTGAAACCCCCTTGGGTTATAGATTCAGGAGCAAATAAACATACAACAAGCTCTATAAAATATTTTCTCACATATTCTAAGTATCAGGACACAGAAAAAATTCGTATTGCGGATGGCTCCTTTGTATCGATTTTTGGCATAGGTTCTATTGATTGTACTTACAATATTAAACTCTCTTCTGTTCTCCATGTTACTCGATTCCCATCAATTTGTTATCTATTAGCTTAATCACGAAAGCGCTTAATTGCAAAGCAACCTTTTACCCTACTCATTGTATTTTTCAGGAACTGAACACGAGGAGAACGATTGGTAGTGGTAGCTTGCGCGATGGGCTGTATCTGTTTGATGACGTTTGTCGTTTTTCAAATCTGGATACCAGTCAAGCTTTGTTAGGAACTTCTAGAAATCCTTCTCATGAAGTTGTTCAATGGCATAGAAGATTAGGCCATCCCTCTTTTTCTATTTTAGGACGTTTATTTCCCACTTTGGTTACTAAGTGTGATTTGGATTCTTTAGTATGTGATGCTTGTGAACTTGCCAAACATACTAGGCATTCTGATCCTCCAATTAATAATAAAAGCTTGATTCCTTTTGTTACTATTCACTCTGATGTATGTGGTCCTACTAAAACTCTCTCTTTTTGGTTATAGATGGTTTGTGACCTTTATTGATTGTTGCACTAGATTGACTTAGGTTTATTTGATGAAAAAAAAAAATGAAGTTTTTTTGCGTTTTCAAAACTTTCATAAAATGATTTGCACCCAGTTTGATGCGCATGTTAAAATTCTATGAACTGATAATTGTACTGAATACATGAATGCAATATTTCATACCTATTTAGATTCTAATGGTATTATACATCAAACTAGTTGTGTCAATACTAGTGCTCAAAATGGGGTAGCTGAAATGAAAAATAGGCATTTATTGGAAGTAACTAGGTCACTTATATTTACTATGAATCTTTCCAAACTATATTGGGGGGGGGGGGTGCTATTTTAACTGCTGCTTACCTTATCAATTGTATGCCTCTTCCTACTTTGAATTTTAAAACTCCATTAGAGGTTCTTCAAGGAAAAAATTCTTGTATTGTGCCCCTTAAAGTCTTTGGTTTGTGTTTGTTTTGTTCATCAGAATGGTCCAAGCAAACTAGATCCTAGAGACTTGAAGCGTGTGTTTATTGGTTACTCTACTACTCAAAAAGGATACAAGTGTTATTATCCTCCTTTTAGGAAATATTTTGAGTGTGGATGTTACCTTTAGAAAATTTAAGTCTTATTTTCCTGTCCAGTCACCTCTTCAGGGGGAGACACATAAGAAGGAACAGGTGATGGATGACATTCCTTTACAAGGGGAGATTTCAATAGAAATAGATAATAAGAGAGACCAACCACCTAAAACTCTAGGAAGATTGGATAGACCTGATTTGAAAACCTACACTCGATAGACTAATACAGATGCACCGGTCGAGCATGAGACCTTCAATCAATCGTTCTCTCCAATTTCAGTCTCTGAGAATACAGAAGAACAAGAACTTGGTGAGTCTTTGTTAATCCTTGTTGATTCTGATTCTAATTTTGATTCTAGCCCTTCTGACAATGACCTTGATATTCCTATTGCTCTTAGAAAAGGAGTTAGAACATACACTAAACATCTCATCTCTTATTTTATCTCCTATAATGCTTTGTCCCCTTCCTATAGAGCCTTTGTTTTGTCTGTTTCTTTTATTTCTATACTGCAGGATTGACGAGAGGTATTATAGGACTCAAAATAGAAGGTTGCAATGGTTGAGGAGATGAGAGCTTTGGCAAAAAATGAGATATGGGATCTTGTAATTTCACCACCAAGGAAGAAGCCGGTTGGATGTAAATGGGTGTTCATGGTTAAACATAGGGCAGATGGTTCAATCGAGAGGTGCAAGGCTAGATTGGTTGCCAGAGGATTTAGTCAGGCCTATAGAGTTGATTACTAGGAAATGATTGCCCCTGTAACCAAGATAAACACTATCAAAATATTATTGTCTTGTGCAGCCAATCTTGACTGAGAGCTACATCAGTTTGGTGTTAAAAACGCCGTTCTACATGGTGATTTGAAAGAAGAGGTGTATTTGGAGAATTTTCCGGGATTTGTTGATGACAAGACTAGAGAGAAAGTTTGCAAGCTGAAGAACTCATTATATGGGCTGAAACAGTCACCAAGAGCACGGTTTGAAAGATTCAGTAAAGCAATGCTTTCTTTTGGGTACATTCAAAATGATGTTGATCATACCTTGTTCATTAAATATCATACAGGTAAGATCACATTACTTATTGTTTATGTTGATGATATAGTGGTGACAGGGAATAATAAAGAGGAAATGATTCACTGGAGAAATTTGTTAGCCAGGTAGCTTGAGATTAAGGATTTGGGAAAGTTGAGATGTTTTCTTGGAATTGAAGTTGCTAGATCTAAAAAAGGAATTTTTATCTCTCAAAAAAAGTATATTCTTGATCTTTTTAAAGAAACTGGTATGTTGGGATATAAGCCTGCATAATCACCCATTAAAGCTAATCATAAGCTTTAAGCTGAAGTGGAAAGTATCAGAGATTGGTTGGGAGACTAATTTATCTTTCCCAAACTAGACTAGATATTCCCTATGTTGGTGGTCTAGAGAGTCAGTACATGCATGACCCTTGGGAATCTCACTTAGAAGCTATGCATTGAATTTTGATATATCTAAAATCAGCTCTAGGTAGAGGGTTGTTATTTTCCAAACATAGCCATTTGAAAATAAAAGGCTACACGGATGTAGATTGGGTTGGTTCCCTTGATGATAGAAGATCAACTTTAGGTTATTGTGTTTTGTTTGGTGGAAACTTGGTCACATGTAGAAGCAAGAAACAGACTGTGGTTGCTAGGTCCAGTGCAGAAGTCGCGTATAGAGTAATGGCACAAGGAATTTGTGAACTTCTATGGTTGCGTAGAGTGATGAAAGAATTAAAGTTGTTTGAAACAACAGATACATCCTTATTTTGTGATAGTAAATCAGCCATCAGTATAGTGAATAATCCAGTCCAGCATGATCAAACTAAGCACATAGAAATTGATCGTCACTTTATAAAAGAAAAGGTAGTTGAAGGTTCCATAAATGTTTTCTATGTGGCTTCAAAAGAACAACTGGCTGATGTTTTCATGAAGGGCTTGAGTAGCAAGTCATTTCATCATTTAGTTTGCAAGTTAGATATATGTAATATCTTTGTACCAACTTAAGGGGGAGTGTTGAAATCCTTGTTATTAATATTTTTGATTTACTTTCCTTGTTTGCTAGACTTTCCTAGTTAATTAGTTTTCTATTCTAGTGTGATCATTGTATATAAATTACCTAGCTTAGGGATTATATATTGTACACACTAGAAAGAAATACATAATTTTTCTTTCCTTCACCTATGGTTAGAACATGCAATCAGGTCAACAATGAACCTCAATGACTAAGTGCATCAGCCAGCCAATTAGTTTTTCTTGATTTATGTTGCAAAATGAAAGAAAATTGTTGAAGAAAATTGGATATCACTCGATAATTTAATTCTCAAATTAGGCTTTTATTAAAAAGAGGGAGAATTGCCATTATATTTATATTCTTTTGCATTGTATAATGCAGGAGATGGACTGACAGACTCTTTGCATGGATTGTCCAAGACTGAGGTAATATTCTTATCCAAGTGGTCTATCTTGCTGAATTATGTTTACCCTTGTATATATATAATGCAACTTTGTAATAATATCAATTAATCATTTATTATGTCAAAATTATCTTGATGGCTTAATTTGTCACACCCATTCCCATACATACTAAGGTGAGCATGACTTGGGAATTCTTGATTATCCTAGTCTACATTACTTGCTAGAAAAACATCAATCTTACTTCATAGCCAAAATAACTCACAATAGAAAATATTAGGTTTGGCTATAACAAACGACTGTTCACTGAATAAAAGAATTATGTGCACAAACAAAAAATTAGTAAAAAAATAATTCCAACATTGTGATGGATTAATGGAATATGAGTTTTGTAATAGTTCCATTTTCAATTTTGTTATAATTTCTTAATGTTTCTATTTCAATTTGTTTTACTTTTTTCAGTTGAAGAGTGTTGTTGAATGGCGGGAATTCTACTTCAAAAGCTACATGTAAGTTATAAATTGTTCAAATGGTTTTTCTATTTTTTTTTAAACTATCTTTGGCAGTCAATACAGCAGGTTAACAGAAGAAAAAAAATTTCAAGGGAGGTTTTTGGCTAGTGCTTGTGAGTCCCCAATTCTTGACTGGAGGGGGCACAAATGGCCTCCGCTCTTCCATCCAAGGGCCAAATGATTTTGTTACTTATAATACTCAACTAAATCCTTTTTCACTAATTAACCTCGTTTAGAACCTCAATGCTTACTCTTCACTTTCTGTATCAGAGCATTTGCTCTTCTATATTGCAAATTTCCAAATCATCATAGTAGCCCTTTTAATCTTTTATTCAATTAATGTCACTTTTAACTTACTAAAACTGTACGCATTTTTATCCCACTGAGCTCTCATTCAACTTATGTCATTTCTATAACACCACAAATATACTCCTTTTTCATCTGATATTTCATTTCGTTTCTCTTTATATATACCATTCTCATTTGTGCCATCTAATCTTGTTTCTGCTGTTCATTCATTACCCAATGCTTGATACCATTACACTTTATGGTAGAAAGTCAGTATAAAGCTTATAGAAAAAAAAGGGGAAAATTTTAAACAGCAAGCTTTGATTGGTAGGGAGTTTAATAGCAAAATAATTTTTTTTAACAATTTATCATATGCTTACTATTAATGTGCTTATAATTATTTTTCCAGTAATTGAATACGTGGAGTTTAAAAATCATACTTTATATATTAATTTATAAAAATTTATTCATTTAATTAACCATTTTCATATAATTGAATTAAAAATTTTAAATTCTCATAAGAAATATTTGATTTCTAACAATTCAACCTGGTCATCGAATTATACTTGAATAGTGTGAATCTCTAATAAAAAGTATAGATTTTTCATTAATTATTGAAACAATCATATTTGTTGAATTTAACATCCAATACCAAAGCTTAATCATGAAAATTCAACCTTTACATATTAAATTTCGAAAAGAAATATCATTTTAATTTATTTACAAAAAGAGTGATTACCTGTATTGATAGTAAGTGCTCAACTCTAGTAATTTAATAATATTAGTTTTCTTCTCATTTTGAAAATTGTACATTTTTGTTGTGTTTTCAATTTTTACCTTGCGTTTTATGTTTCTTTATTAAATAAAGCTTTTGATGTTATATAAATTTTAGCCTCCAATCACATTAATTTTTTGCAAAAGTAACTAAAATACTATTAGCTAGATAAATCTATTTTATTTTTTTAAAACACAAAGGAAAAGCATGGCTTTCATAACGAATAGCAACCTATTGTATTATAAAAATTTAGCGTGATAGTCTAATTAATTTATTATTTAGTGATTTGAAAAAATAAAATCTCTTTTCTCCCTTAATCATGTAAGGTATCATCATTATTTTTACCCTAGTATGATCAAATAATAAAATTCATATAATTTTAAAGATTTGCTCATTTAAATACTAAAATCTATATATTATAAAAATTATCACTTGTGCATACAATATTAGGGTTTTAATATTATAAAATGGTAGCTCCATTGCCAGAGCATTGTTTGTTAATGCCAAAGCTACATTTATTAAAACAATACATTGACTATTTTGCCCTTGTTATTAAGGGGTAAAACCAATCCTTTTCCTTGCAGTGCTGTGGTCTACACTATTTAGATTTCAACAAATACCTACATAAAACCATTGGATTCAGTTATCTTTTTCTTTATTATCCACAAAGCATATTAAAATAGCTATTATTGTGTATGAACAAAAGGAATTAAAAAAAATTTCCGCTGTAACTGCATCATTTGCCTCTTTAAATCCTAAATAAAGATCAAAACAAAGAAAAGAAAATAATTTTAGAAACCCACGTATAAAATGAATCGGTAAAACACATAATTTTAAGAACTCATTAACAATATGAATATTTAGAACATGTAAAGAGACGATGGGTTTTCTAATAGCAAATTTGTAAATAAGGTGCCTATAGAGCCATAGCCCATTCAATGAAGGAGGAATCGAATTAAAATTTCTTCTCCTTTGAGTAATCGCTTAGCTTCCATTTTTTTTTCCAATTGCACAAACAAAAACCCTAACTCTGGAGTTTTTCATCGGTTTTCTTTTATTAGGAGATCAGAAGAAGCAAAGTTGATTAGTTGGTCAAAACTTTAAACTCCTTGGTTTGTTTTTTCGGTTTCTATTGTTTCTTACTTACCATTATTATAGCTATTTTAATCTGGTTCCATAAGCTTGGTTTTTACTTTTCAGCCAGTTAGTATAGGAGTAAAATTTTAGTAAGTGTATTGCTCTGGCAGTAACAAACAATGCTCTGACAATGACACTACTCTTATAAAATTTTTAGTATAAATCTCCTACTGCATTGGATATATTGAAAGCTTATTAAGAGAATCTGCATATATTAATAGAAAACAGGTGAGTCATATGGACACCAAACTAGAAATCATTGTTTCTCTGCCATGGTTTGCACTTGTGTCCAGCTTGTCATCATTTAATTAAGTCCAAGGCATACCAAAATCCTTAAAATGACAAAAAAATCTTGAGAACAAATTAACTGAAAATCAAAGTTCCTAGGGGCATTATAAGCATTCTGAAATTACACCTATCAATAGTAAGTCAGCCGTCTCTCTTTTTTATGTAGTACAATACATTACTAAAGTATTAATGATATTGGGATGCTATTTGTTCATAAATACACAATCTGGAAATTCTCACATTACTGATAGGAAATCTAGTGGCAAACTAGTGGAAGGACTAAAATTGTCTCAAGTAAATCTGCAAGAATAGAAATTCTAATATTTGAATTAGGAGGGACCAAAGTGTGTATATTATTGCAAACCCGGTGGAAGTTTTAGTAATGCACTCTATTGATGGTGCATTTTGGTATTGGCAGTAAAATAATAAAGATACAATTATAAGGAATTTTTATCAGGTTTGTTGGCAAACTAGTTGGTCCTTATTATGATAATCAAGGAAATCCCACAAAAATTTTGAAAGGGATTGAAGCAAAAGCATCAAGAGGTGTGCAACTTTTGGAGAAACAGAAAAATGAAGAAGCAAAACAACCTAGTTGCAATTCAAGGTGGAGTCAGGCGGAGGGTGGAGAGGTATGCTTACTGCATTTTTTTTTTTTTTGAGTTTACCTTCTCACTTAATTTTTGGTAGTTTGTGCTGCAAGTTATGTAAAATGACAATCCCTGCTAGCGCAACATATGGGTATCAGAGTAATGTCTCATAAAATCTGTAGACACATAAATTCACGGTACAGCACTATATTTTTTGTTGATGTATATCAGAAGCTATCTTTGGCCAGGTTTGGTGTGACAGTGGTTTCCCAAGATTAGTTCAGAGGCCTCAAGAAATTGCTTTGACTGGAAAGATAAGTAAACGATGTGCTTGCTTTAAAGAGGATCAACTAAACCAGCCAGGGTTAGAAGTGTATGAAGGATGTGATCATCTAGCAAAGACTTGCCGTGTTTGACCAAGAGCAATTGAAAATATACTCTCCTTGATTTAAGTTGGTGACATTTCTTGCATACTAATCAGTAGGTTTCTGATCAAAATTATTTAGTTATTTCATCTTATTATCTGTACAAGTACTTTAATAGTGGAAATTTAACATATGCTGCCTAGGAACAGTGCCATTTCAAAAACTACCCAGAGGGAATGTGACCAAAACAATGTCATTTTTCTAGATTGTGTTGGCTTTTATCCTACACTCTTTTATTGTCAGGCTGTTGACACATTGTGTTGTTAAATTCCAATTATACCTAGAGAAGTGAAACACATTACGCAAGTCGGGGTGTTTTTGCATGTTTTTGGGCTTGGAATCCTATAAATTTCCTCATTCCCTTTGTCCTCGCCTCTGCTTCCATTAATTTGTATTCCAAACTCATCAAATTGAATTTTCTTGCCCTGCATAATTGTCGCTGATTACCTAAATGCTCTGATATAAATGGTGATAAAAAGGTTGCAAAGGATAGGTGAGTACAGGTAGCTGCGGTGTTACAAGGGCCTGGGATGCTGAGATTGAAGTTGAAGGAAGCATGAACTTGCTCTCCAAGAAGGTGAGCTCTATAGATGCACTGAAACTCCTGGTCTTACGCATTTTAGAAACATTTCTGTGTCTATTTTCCTATATATAATATTGTTTTCGTATAAAATTATATTTTAGATATCATTTTTTAGTTCGTTTCTGCATTTTTACATTCATTTCCATTTTCAAGGAATATAGAGTAAGCTTAGCTCTTGTTTATTTATTTATTTATTAATTAATTATTATATGGGAGATTTCGGTTTGAATTTTGAACTAATAGAAAACATGCCTATAAAAAATTTTGGAGTTGTGAAACAATTAACAGTCACTGGTGAAACTAGGCTGTGCAAGTTCGGCGTTTGTACGATTCTTAAAAAGAATTGAAACTGAACTAAAATTTTGGTTCTTTCATTCTGAGGAATCGGAATCGGAACCAAAGCATTAAAGAACCAAAACCGAATAGAATCAAAATTTTAGGTACAACTGTTCAATTTCAACTCTTTTATTATAGTTCCAGTTCGAGTCCCTCGAATACTTTACAACATATTGTAAGGTTCCTCTAAATAAAAATATTTTAATATCAAAATAAAGTTACAATATACACCTTATAACATTAGAAAAAAAAATATTTTTATTATGCTAATTAGAAAGATATTTTAATATTTTAATATGCTAATTAGGAAAAAAAAATAATGATCAATAATGAAGTTCTATTTTTATTCTTTGTAAAGAGAAGTTTCCATTATTTTTCAAGTTTTAAGCAATCTCTAAAGTAACAGCATGAATATTACAAATATCAACAAATCATAATTAATAATTGAATAATGAACTTTTATTTTTGTTGAAAAGCTCTCATTAGCTTTTAAGTTCTACAAGATTTCAAAAGTGATGGTACCTTCATTCAAGATTTAATTTCACCCATTGTGCTTTAATTATACACCTTATAACATTGACATACCAAAATTTGAATTTGTTACTAAAAAATATCAAATCTTTCATTTATGTTACATAATAGGCATCCGTTAGAATAATCATTTTACATTGGATGAAAAAGTTAACATAGAGCACTGGAAACATAAAAAGCAGCTCTGTTAGCCCTGTTAAGTTGGATGCTCACTAACTCTCTCTCTTTCTTTCTCTCTCCTATCCAAACGTCTTCTCTCTCTTGCCCAAGTGCCTCTTGATTTTTATCTTTTATAATCTAAACAATCATTTTCTCTCACTGTGTTCTTTTTCATCAACAATAGAGACTCTATATCGTTTTCTTTCACTTTCACCTATTGTAATTTAAGTTCGAAATTTAAAGAAAAAGAATGTTTTGAGCAAGTGCATACACTAAATCGAAGGTGGAACCACAAATATTTCAATCCTTCGAGGGAGAGAACATGGCCCGAAAGCTGACGATTAGTCCTCTTTCCTATTTCTTATATGCATGTGTTCGAATAGCATCGTTGCGTGTTTGTGGTCCAACCATGCTTTTAATATGTATATACACTAATGGAAATTACATTGGATAAACTTTTAGTTTTTGATTCTTAGGGACATCCAAGCAGTTAATTAACCCTTGCTGGGGTTTAAGCTTGTCAATGCTCATGGATCATAACCCCATGTGTATTAGAGTTTTGGCCGGTCCATGTGGAGGGGACATGTGTTACGACCCAAAATCGTGGGCCAGACCGCCACTAGGACCTAGGTAAGCTTAAGGCACCCGAGGCCCGTAGTAAGCTTAAACTATCACAATCCATCCTTATTATCATTTGACTATCGGAATAGCAAGCCCATATTATGACATTTTTTTTTTCATAAGACTATCAGAGTTAATAATTCTGTCCCAGCATTAGTATTAAGTACTATTCGCAGCTCGGGCCTATATTCATATAATAAAAATATTTTCTCATACAAATATTTATTTGTCACAATATGTTCAAACTGTTCCTATCATACAGTCTCCAAATAGTCATTAAACATTCTACGATTTATTTATAATCATATGATAATTCTATTACAAACCAATATTTATTCAAACATCCTAACTGCAGAGTAGAATAAAATGTGCAGAGTATTTTAAATATTATTAGAGAGTTATACTAACATGATCAATCCTCTGCGAAGAAGGGAGCAGAGTCTTATGGACCAACAATATCCTTATTTCCTGAAAAATATTTATGGAAGGGGGTGAGTTTCACTAAACTCAGTGAATAATAATAAATAATGCAAACCCATACATTCAAGCAGTATGCTTTCACAATATAATAAATGACATACTTCACAAGCACGTGACATA